>JAVSBS010029260.1:31081-51822 GCA_033124195.1 Coracias cyanogaster | reverse complement strand
TTGTATGAACTGGGTGCAACAATTCAACAAATAACTGAGCTATCAGCTATTCATTCAAGGCAAACTGCTGAATGGATTATACCCAACGATCTCAACCACACATTCATTGTGTTATAGTTCATTTTTGTTTTTCTGAGAGGAATCAACTGAACGTGGAGCAGCTCTTCTCATGTCTTTTCCAGTCTAGGGACAAAATAAAGGACTCAAGTATGTGTCAGCCTTTAATGGCGTGCGAAGCTGTACTTTGACATGTATTTCTTTGACAGAGTCAGCTTCAGTAGCATCTTGTGTCATCTTTTCATTTTGGATTTCTTGTCCCCATGGCATTCACTGTGCTGTGCAGGCACAAGTGTTTGCAGCTGCGTGGAGACCAGACTGATACTTCTCTGGGCACGGCAGAGTACTGTGGTGGATACTTGTGATTTGTTTTTAAGAGCATATTGTAGTTTCCTGGCCAAATGCACTGTGGTCAAGGAGCAATGCAAGAGTGGAAACAAGGGGGAGAGGGTACCTGGAATTGGGGATTCAGCCATTTTTAAGTACCTCTAGCACTGCATGAAGCCCTAGTTTCAGTTGGCTAACGGAACTTTTACTGCTGCTTTATGATTAACGTGTGACTTGGTAGAGTAGGATTTTCAAAGTATAGAGATAATATCTGGAGTAGAAGACTCCCCAAAATGTTGAGCAGCCAAAAGACAAATGCTGCAGTTCAGTTCTTTTACTTAGGGCAGCTCAGCAGATAAAATGTTTCAGTGGACTGAATATTATGTATCTATAGCCATTTAAATAGACCTTTCACTATAGCAAACAATTTATTTAACAACTATTGTGTTTCCATTGCTATTCTTGAAGATTGTTTTGCCTGAACTGCTCTTGAAGCTTTTCTTCATATTGAGTCAGGTCCTGTTTTACAGAAATATTTATATTTAAACAGTAGTAATTTCACAAAGCAAACCAGAGGGAAATAAAATCTCTTCCAAATTGGTGTTTATCTTGGCAGTTAAAACCATTTATACACAGGTACCTACAGCCTTCCTGAAATAAACATTCTTTGAACAGATTTTTTAAAATTAAATAAAATGACATCTGGATACTTTCTTCACCTAGACTTGTAAATACAGATTTTTGCACAAATACCGGTTCATTTGTTGATTTGGACAAGGAGGATCTGTTTGTGGTAGGTAACAATTACTGAGTTTAGTCTTAGTAGCAAAATATATTTGTTATTAACGTTTGGTTTTGTTTGTTTTCTTTAACAGGGAGAACTTACTGGCTGACTGTTTGCAGGGCTGTTTCGTTGTAACGTGCACTCTGTGTGCATTTATCAGCCTTGTTTGGCTACGTGAACAGATCGTCCATGGCGGAGCACCGCAGTGGTTGGAACAAAATCAGCAACAGCCACTCAATGGTGTTGGTCAGCAAAATGAGGTAAAATTTAACTGCTCACTAGTTCATGATAAATTTAGAAAACATGTTTTTGTGAGTAAATACATTATCAGAACTCAACAGTAATGTTGTTTTACTGCAGGGTATCTTTATTTGTATGTTAGCAGAGCTTGAATGTGTTCCTGTATAAACATAGTGACAGCGCTGTTACATTTTTGAAGTTCTGTGAAGCAGAATGGTAATGGACTTGTTATGGTATAATTTTTGTAAAGTAACTTTGACATTGTTTAGATTCTCATGTTGGAATCTTTACACTTTTTTTAAGATAATTTTGTGCGTATAGAGCTGAATTGTCCACCATAGTCAATGAAGATGCAGTTTGCTTTTATTTTAGCTTTTTCATAAGTATTCCAGTAGTTCGTGAGATGACAATTCACTGTTCTCAAAGCAGTTGGAAGTTTGAAAGCTCTGAAGTTGGAACTTCTCTGCCCTCTGCTCACCCTCAACACCTGCACGTGCACCCCTTTTGTGCTTACAGGAGCTTCTTGGGCAGGAGAACAAATGGTAGAAGCAATATGTGCATAGGAGGAAATTAAAACTTTTTCTTTTGTAATAAATGTACTTTTTTTTAAAGACAGATAGAGATCCTCAGCTTGATGACTGACTTGGGTTGTTCTTGAATAAACATCTTTCTCATATAAGTAGTAAAGAACAAGAGTTCCCCTCTACAGAGCACTGGTGAGACCTCATCTGGACTGCTGTATCCAGTTGTAGACTCCCCCAGTACAAAAGAGACATGAATGTACTGGAGTGAGTGCAGTGAAAAGCCAACAAAATTTATTAAAGTACTGGAGCATCTGACATGTGAGAAGAGGCTGAGGGGTGGACCTTGTCAGAGGTCAGAAGACAGAGCCAGAGTCTTTTTGGTAGAATAGAGTGACAGGACAACAGGCAGTAGGCTCAAATTAAACCACAGGAAATTCCATTTAGACAAAATAAAAAACAACAAAGTCCCAAACGAACAACAACAAAAATCCAAATGTGTTTTGGTTTTTTAACTGTGCAATTAACTACTGGAACAGGTTGCTCAGAGAGGTTATGAAATCTTCATCTTTGGAGCTACTCAAAAGCCAACTAGAAACTGCACTGAGCAGCCTGCTGTAGCTAACCCTGCTTTGAGTAGATGCGTTGATAGATGATCTTTGGAGGCCCTTTCAAACATCAGCTACCCTGTGAAGTCTGAATGATTCCATCCCCCTTTTAAAAGGTTAAGTCGTCCCAAATTTAATGCTTATCTAAAAAAATGGATTAACATTTTTAATACTACTCATTTTTTCTATATACAGGATAAAAGTACAGAGGGAGGTTGATCAATTTAACTGATTATTAAATCCTGTTTCTGCAGGCTCAGGCTGTTGTAAATGGAGGTATTGAAAATGCTGCGCTTGATCAACCTGCTAACCCAGGTGCTGAGAATGTAGTTGTAGGCGAGAACCCTGAAATTCAAGAAGAACAAATAGATGAAGAGGAAGAGGATAATGAAGATGAAGAAGATGCTGTAGTGGAAGATGCAGCAGATGCCAACAATGGAGCACAAGGTAACAGGTGACTCAAACCAGTAATATTCTAGTTCTTTTTAAATATAAATGAAACAGTTGGAAATAACTGTCATTGTTCAAGGAAGCTATGTAAATTTCCACTTCTGCTTGTTTATCTTGTCTTTGCAAATGTCATGTATTTCTTTTGGGTGGTGTTTTCTTGTTGAAAAGCTATCAGCAATTCTGAGTGGAATGTTACACAGTTAAGCTTTTGTTCATTTAAAGCATGGCATGGAGTGGTTATGTGTTGTCTGGGTGAGTCTTAACAGCTGTAAAAATGGCCGTTGTCTCCTCAGATGACATGAACTGGAATGCTTTGGAATGGGATCGAGCAGCAGAAGAGCTTACTTGGGAGCGAGTGAGTAAGAATCATTTTCTCGAATAATTCGGACTCACTTTAAATGATTTGTGGTATTGCTATGTTGGAATCCACTTGGAATAGATTTGGATGCTGTTGTGAAACTGTGTGATCACTGTCAGTAAGGGGCTTCAGTGACCTAAAAAAGTCATTGTATTAAAAAAAAAAAAGTTACTGTGCTTCTTGTTGATTATCAAAATGGCATTTCTTTGGTTTGAAATATAGCAGCACCTTAAAACATGTTTTAGCACAGACTTTTCTGAAGTCTTCAACTTGGTTAGGATTAGAAATTAATTGCAGCTTGCACTGAGGATGCTAGGCCAGACAGGAGCATATATGTGTTGTGTTATATATAGTTTAATGATTAATTTTTGTATTCATGAAAGCATTAAACTGAAGAAAAAAGAGAACTGGAAATTTTCGTTAATTTATTTGCATATTTTCAAAAGGCAAATGTATTTCTTAAAAAATTGCAGAGCGTTTTACTGGAACATTGCTTCTGTTTTTGTTTATGTATCACAAATTCCATAATTAGAGCATGAGATTCATGAACAATGCAATCATAGCATAGAGGATCAAGAACTAGTTTTTTGTAGCTGGTTTAGAAGTAGCTAGCAGATGAGTTCATGCAGCAAAATCTACCTGAAGGTAGATAGAGCAGCTTTGTGTGATTTACCAGTGTCACTAGTGCCTGTGACAGACAGTTGTAAAGCTACTCACTATATTCCTAGGCTGTGATACTGCTGTTACCTTGATTGCAGTGTAGCAGAAATAGTGTCTTTATCATTTTTTTGTATCTAGTTTGTATCTTCTTAGATTTTGAAAGATATTTAATGGAAAAGAGCTATAAACTCAGGTTTCTGAACCATTCTGCTCTATATCTCAAGACAAAATTGTTGTATTTCTGAACCCAATTGATGTGCTGGGACCTGTTGATGTACTCCTAGTTGTACGTATTTTGATGCCTCTGCATTAATAAAAAAATCAGTTTTAGCGAACGCTCCTAACCTTTTCCAATCCGATGTGCTGGCACAGGCAACAGACATCTAGTTGGCATTCAGTGTGAAAAGTGGGGTAGGCTTCTCTGCTGTCTCATCTTGTGAAAATAGCGTGCAAGCTTTCTGAATTTTCAAAAATATTTGCATCTTGGTTTACTTTGCAAAATACGTGCAGCTGTAAGATCTTGGAACTTGGTGCAAAATCCTGGTACAAAATAGCCTTGAACCTGGAACTTTGCAGCAGTAGTTGTGGAATAGGAGTGTCTGGGTTGAAATAGCAAGAAATCCTTGAAGTAGGGCGAAATGAAAGCTTTTTTAATCTTATTTTTAATAGATACTCTATTTTTGGCTGTTTTGTGCACACTTCTTGTAACGGATGTACAGAGTAGTGGAGGATTTGTTTCCAGTCTTCCCTAGCTGTAAACCAATTCTATTCTAAACTTAAATAACACACGATCTAGCAGCATTATCCTGTTACTAGTTGCTTTTATACATTGAAGGTAAAATTTGACTTTTCTCAGTGCAGAAGTGAAAAAAAAAAAAAAACAACTTTGTTCTTGGTGCAACAAACTGATGATTTGCACTTAGGAAGCAAAAAAAATTGCTCTTGTATTTGAATAGTGAGTTGTTTAAACATGTTTGTACATAGTAATTCAATCACTAAGATATTTTGTAAATACAAATTTTCTGCCAGAGTCTTCAAAGTCTTGGAGACAAATAGCCTATAAATTGACTGTATGTTTGATTTGCCATACGTAAATACATGTGTATCAAGATATTCCGTGTGTATATCACTGGCTTTGGTCAACTGAATTTATGGTGTCAAGTGAGAACTTCTTCTTCTTTAAGAATTTATGTCCAGGTTCTGTTGGTTGAGCAATAACAAAAAGCTTTTGACCATGTTGGACATTAAAATTGGTGTAAAAGAGGCTTTTATGAGGCTTTTTTTAGATGCGTGTTGCTTAGCTTTTCTAATGAGTAAATAAAATTAACTTTCTTATCTTCACAGATGCTGGGACTTGATGGATCTCTGGTTTTTTTAGTAAGTGAAATCCTCCATTTCAAGAATTCCTATAGGAGGCTCTTTTTTTTATGTAAACTATTTTTTTTAAAATTATATCATTCTACTTAAAGTCCTTATTTTCATATGATATATGTTGTTTAAAGAAACTTTGGTACAATGTCATGTTCAGGCATATTGTCTTTTTTAGGAGTTTCACAGAGTAGAGTTGTACGTCTGTAGCATAGAAGTGGAATTTCTTCAAAGAATTCACTAGTGAATCTTTAGTGTAGGCTGGATTTTAAAATTCCAGGATCTTCGGTTGTGTTTCTTGACTTTGAGTTTTGTGTTGGATTTTTTGTTGGGTTGGGTGTTTTTTCATTCCTCCTTAGAATTTTTTCCCCTCTCGAATATTATTTTCGTTTATAAAAGTATCAATTATTTCTTTTTTCTAAATCCTGACAATAGTCAGTCTCTTGGAGTACGTATCTTTTAAATTGGTTCCAAAAATCTTTGATTACAATAATTTAGCAAAGCACTCCTAAAAAGGCTATTGGCTCTTTAACACTTGTCTGGGTGAACCTGTGTTGATTATCTCCGTGACAAACTCTTACATATATAGTGCATGCCTTCTAATGGGCTTTGTTATAGTTTATTTGAAGGGATCTCTCTGCTGTCTGTCCTACCTGACTTGGAGATGTCTAGCTCTGACTTCAAAGTCAGGAGAGAGAGAGCACAAAGAGATGATGGCAACCAAAAGTTAATGCATCACAGCTGCTTTCATTTGGTATCATCTGCCACATCACTTATTTTTTTAAAAGTCAGTTATGTATTTAAAGAGAAAAAAGCTCTGTGCTCTCTGCCAGCACTACAAATTTTACTTTGTTTAATGTAATAAATATAGTTCTTAATATAAATGTGTTTATTAGATACTATAGTGGATAAATGTCTTATCTGAAATTACATTAGAATATAAGGCATCTTATATCTCCTCTTTAAAGTAATGTAATATTATGTAATTAGTGATTGACCTTAAATACTAGTATCAAAACAATTAAAGTTCCAGTGGTGTTATGGCTGAGTTCACATCTTCGCTAAAAGTGATACATGCTGACATTTCTGGAGTGAGGGCTGTCAGGTTTTCTAGCAGGTTTCTTGTGACAAAGTCTAATAGTTAAAAGTCCAGACGAACATTTTCTCATTTAGAAAACAAACATCCACATTTCATGTAATTGTTTTTAAGGGTGGAACAATTTATGTTAATTTGAAAATAAAAGCTTTTTTTACAGAATAAGAGTTTTAAAGCAAATATAATTGCACTAATCTAGGTAAATGTCCATGCATGTAATGTAAACAGATGCTTTCATAATCTGTCCTGCATGTTTTGGTCTTTATGTTAGAGCAAGTTTCTTGGCTCTAACGTGAGATTTGCAAGTTCTGGTAATAATAGACAGTTGAAATAAGAAGTTTAGATACAGAAGTAAAGTCATTTATTTAAATGACTGACATTTATGTACTGTTTCCTGTCTTCCTTCCCCCTTTCCCCCATACTCCTCACAGGAACATGTCTTTTGGGTGGTATCTTTAAATACTTTGTTCATACTTGTGTTTGGTAAGTATCATTTGCTCTTAGGTTTTGAAATGGTCTTTGTGGAGCGATAATACAGGTTAATTTTAAGGCTGGTCTCTCAGAATAAATTAAGTTGTGACATCTGAAAATGGAACCACAAATGAACTGGGAATATGATAATAAATCTTTATTGCTTCTAGTTTTGTCATTTTAATTCCTTTAAGTGAATAGGTTTAAAACAGGAAATCTCCCAAAAGCTTAATAATGACAACCAAAGCACAGAAAATAGTATTTGTTTGGAATACTGTTAAAGGAGGAACCTCTAGGAATTTAATTTGTGAGCAAATGCAGTACTATCAGGAATGTCTAGGATTTTTTTTTTTTCTCCTTATAGTTTTCGCTATATGTAGTTAATTTCTTCCATCAAGTATCCAGTTTTGGAATGCAAAATTGAGAGGGAGGGGGACATGCAAGAATGAAGCTGCCTGTGTAGAGTGGTCAAATATACTCTTCCTAGCAAGTGAGCAGGAGATCTGGGAATTTAATTTGTGCCTCACGAACCTATTTCCCCATAAGTAAAACTGCCTAACTTAAAACTGCCAAATCTCTATAGTTATTCATAATTACAGTGCTGGTGAGTTCAAATATCACAGGAGGTACTTTCTGAAAGATAAAACAGGAGGAAAGCATTTGGACCCTTAACTACTGGTCTAGAAATTTTTCTGTGATGTTCTCTTGGACAAGTTAATTAAGTTGCACTTAATTTATATTTTCTATAGCTCATTTTACTACTCACAGGGGAGTTTGTACTCCTTCATGCTTTTTATTAAAAGAGATCTATTTGAAATTCTGTTTTAAGACAGTTATTAGAAAAAAGATAATCTCATAAAACATTGTCATAAAGATACGACTTTTAAGCCATGAGTTTGATGTCTATAGAGTGAGTGTGGGATTTTTTTTTTTTTTTTTTGATCTCACTTTCTCTTGTTCTTACTAGGCAGGAAGAGCTCAAGTCCTCCCTTTATCTTTTACATTTCTTGCTATTCCCAGTAACTGCTGATTTCTCTGAAAGGGGCACAAATTAAAACTTTGTGATCATTGATTAGAGCAATACGAGTCTTGCTAAATATTTTCCTAGGGTGTTTTTTTTTTTACATATTGGTCATATGGAAATGCGAAAGAGATAAAATCTTCAGGTTTTTTGTGAGAGTATGTTTAATCTACAGTAGTCCTCAGAGTGGGTTGTCATTATATAGTGAAAGCAATATAGAAGAAAATAAAAACTTACTGTTCCTGCAGCCCCTACTTCCTATTGATTCCTCCTACTCCTGTAGGAAAGTGATATTGAATTCTGTAGTCCTTCGTAGCATGGTTAGAAGAGCACAGAGTGAACTAAAACTACTACTTAATCCTATTGCAAATACACAGGTGTCCAAAAATGGGCAAAGTGTTGTGTTTTCCAATTTATTCCTCCTGAGACCTCAGAATTGGCAAGAGTGAGTCCTCAGGAATGATGACAGTTCTTAGTGGATTAATTTAAAGTAACATACTCCTCAGGTGCTCCTCATCCCTTCACTGGAGCATCGTCTTTACCTCATCTTCTTTTCTCTTTGTGAGTTTCTAGAGGGCTTGCATTTTTCACAGTGTTCTTAAGAATTAAAGCAGTAAAACTGAAGCCTTGCTAAAGCAAGTCCCATCTGACTAAGATATAAAATGGTTGCTTAAGTCTTTTAGTGCATGGGAAAGAGTGAATGTACAGAACGGTTCCTACAGCAGTCTGTCAGACCAACACCACCTTAGTGTGTAAGGCTGAGAAATTGGATTAATTTACATGGAGCAAGATGAATGAAGAAGGAAAAAAAAGACTATCCTCTTATTCTGTGTAGTTCTATATTATTTGTAGTCTTTCAGTGTGAATTCTGATCTGATTTTCAGTGTTTGTAACATTATAGAAATATCACACTTGTAAATATTTGTACAGAAAGTAATTTTTTTAGCTGTTTTTACAAAATGTGTAAGAAGGTAGAGTAATTGCAATGTTACAACACTCATCCTGCAAATAAGCCTCCATTTAGCAGTCTTCATGGCTTTTTTTTCCTTTCCTTTCTGCTGATGTTATGCAGCGTTTTGTCCGTACCACATTGGTCACTTCTCCATCGTTGGCCTGGGCTTTGAGGAATATGTAAGTACTGGTTTATAATTTCAAAATTTAAAAACTGCCACTGTTTGTTTAACCACAATATTTTTGTAGCATCCTTCCACTTTTATTTGTGATTGCAAAAGTAACCTGGAGTGTCTTTGTTTTTTTTTTCTCCTCAAGCCTTTTTTAATCTACAATTAAAAATGTTAAAATGTTTAATCTGTGATTTAAAAATGTTCTCTCTTTCCCACTTCCTCCATTATTTACATTTCCAGTGAGGTTTCCTCCTTTTACAAAACAATGCATACATTTTTGGTTTGTTTTTTTCTTAACAGCCTTTTGGTTCCTTTCACGTACGTTTTTAATTTGTGTTCTGAGTAATTTTCATAGTTGATGATAATAGGTAGTGAAAGGAGGTAGTGAGGTAGTGTAAGGTGACACTTTGTTTCTTATGTAGATGTTTCTGTTTCATGTCTGAAGAAAGTAGTTGTTAGACTTTTCCAGTAAATGTAAATATTTTCTGCTCTTGATGGAGAAGATTAAAATATGTAAAAACTAAAGAAACTTGTCATTCTTCTTGAATATTGAGTTAATATTTTTAATTTAATTACAGAGAAAGGAGACGTAATCTTTTAAGAGACTGATAAACTTCCTTGTTTTTTCCTTCCCCTCCAGGTTCAAGCATCTCATTTTGAAGGCCTGATTACAACTATAGTGGGCTATGTTCTGCTAGCCGTGACTCTAATTGTTTGTCATGTATCCTTTTGTCAGTAGTTGACCTGGTTCAGATTTTACACATAAATCATTTTTCTGGCTGTATTTTGAGGAGACACAGACATGATGCAGATGCAATTAATTTACTATTTTGCTGTGTTCCTTGGTGAAATTAGAAGAAAAGGTCTCTTCTGATTTCTTGGACATGTAGAAGTTGTCAGCGTGACTGCATTCTTCAGAATGCTTGCATATGTTTAACAACACAAAATCACAGGCTTTTGTGCTTGCTTGAAGGCCTCCAACTACGTTTTGAAGGTCTGTCTGAGAAGACGAGTGTAGAACCAGTTTTTTCCTCAGCGTCCTTACAGCGTTGCTGTGGGCTCTGTAGTTGCAGCAGGAAGAGAAATGGGATTATGAAAATAAGTAGAGTACGATGGGAAAGCTATTCACGTTCTGATCCTGCCAGATCTTTAGTGTGGATTATTTTAGTTTCTCTTTTGTACCTCTGAACCACTGGGAGTTTGCAGCAAGGACTTCTTTCAGGTGATAACCCTCTTTATTACAGAGAAGAGTAATAACAGTAGAATCCTGAAAGCTAGAAGCATTTATTTGGTCACAAGTAAAATGCCTGCATTCTAGCGGCATGTTTTTGAAGGGACTATATCCTCTTCCATTTGAAAGAATACACATTTGTTATCAGGTTTCTGTTCAAGAGTACACAGTGGTAACATAAACTTTATACCACACTGCACCAATGTGCAGTGCATATGTGGTAAAACAGTTGATTGACATACCTCTGTTTTGCCTCCTAAAAAAAAAAAAAGAAAAAAACCCTGAAACAACCCCCCAAACTGTAACATGTGTCCAGCTTTTCTTGGAAAAGGTGAGAATTTGTTTCAGGCTGCATGAAAAGGAAAGCTAGTATTTAAGGTAGGCCTTCAGTTTTTGAAACTTGCTTATTTGTGGTAAATGTTTTCAAAGGCAACTGTTTATTTCTTGAAAACAACTTTTTGGATGCTTAATTTCAGAAGCATAGTAGTAGTGTTATTTATTTCTTTCTTAGTTTTAGACATGTATTTAGAGTGTTCAGTTGTGTCTTTGAGTCACAGCCAATCTTGAAAATAGACCCCTGATAAAATACATACTTCCTATTTCACCTATGTCTCTTATAAACTTTCCTGTTGGTAAAAGCCACATAATCTAGTGTTTCATATTAATCAAACTATGTTTTAAGGTGTTTTTCCCTATTATTTTCTTGACAAAACTATTCAGGGTTTGGCAGCACTTGTTAAGTTCCAGCGATCACGCCGTTTGTTAGGAGTTTGCTATATTGTTGTCAAGGTAATCCTATTTCTGTGTGCATAGCAAAAAACCCTTTTAATTTAAGCTTACGTTATCATTTTCTTAGCAGTTTCTGTTAAACTGGTGAGATGTTCTTTTCTCTTTTTTTCTTAAAGGTTTCCTTGTTAGTGGTGGTTGAAATTGGTGTGTTTCCTCTCATATGTGGCTGGTGGCTGGATATATGCTCTTTGGTAAGAATGCAAATAAATAGGAGAAGCTATTTTTTAACAGTGCTTATATTTAAAGGAAAAAAAGCTCTATTCAGAGAAGAGTTGCTGATACAAGTTTGACAGCACTCTTCTGTTTTTATAAACATGGTGTTTCCAAAGGGAAAGGGCTTTTTAGGTAGTGCTTAACACTAATTTTGTTTTCCTATGTTGCTATATACAAATTAACATGCTATTATTAAAATAATAAGGTCCTAATCCTTTTTACTGCATTTACGAGACCACTGTGATAGTGAACTTACTTATAGGCAAACTTGTGTATTGAGTAATCTTCTTTATATAGCCATCTTACGTGAAATAGTAATGACTTCATATTTTAATAACTGTTCAATCTCTTTCTGTTTTGAACAAGATACGTGCTATACTCTAATTTGTATAGAGTATTTACATATATATATATATATACACACTAATTGGCTTGTAATTGATAATTTTTTTTCAGGACAGAAAAACTGTCCTTAAGTGATTAATTTCAAAAGAAAAAAAAAATGTCTAGCCTAGCTAGAAGTAAAATTTTACTTAAGGGAATAAGTATTTGCTTCCGTGACAGTACAGCTTGGAACTGATTTATGACTTAAGTAGTATATGTTGCTGTTTGAGTTGAGTTCTTTCTGTCAGAAAAAAAGGAATTGATCTTTATTTGCTGCTCTTATTGTAAATTTTCCCTTTTTTCCTAATTAAATGTATTAATTATTTACGTTAGCACAAGGCAGATATTTAAATCAAATGCCTAGTTGTATATATGAACTAGGGTGAACGAAATTAGTAACTGTAGAGGTTTACCAAACTTTATTCATATTTATTTACTACTTACCTTTTAGGAGATGTTTGATGCCACTTTGAAAGATCGAGAATTGAGCTTTCAGTCTGCCCCAGGTACCACAATGTTTCTGCACTGGTTAGTTGGAATGGTTTACGTCTTTTATTTTGCATCCTTCATTCTTTTACTGAGAGAGGTAAGTCTAGAAGAACAAGATTAGTATGTAACATAGGTAGAGAAGCTTGCATGTTGAACTGCTAAATCTTTTACGCGTAGTTATTGCTGCTACTGTTTGGTGTGTGTATATTGGATTTCAGCCTTGTGTAAAAAGGAGTGCAGTGGAAAACGATGTTTTAGAGTATATCTTACTTACAGATTTTTAGTTTACAGAGTCTTCAAACGTGACTGTTGCCTTCAAATGAATCTAAATACATTTCAGTTTAAGATTGATCAATATTTTAAAATTAAGCTTACAGTTGGTTGCTTCACAATGATAATGCTTCCTTTGTTCTATTTCTGTATCATTTGTTGAACCTTGTTTGTTCACACACAACCCCTATTGTGTTTAAAACTTATTTGCTGCAGCGGTGTTAGCCAAAATGAAAAACAAAGAATACAAAGATGATTTTCTCTTTGCATATTGTTTTCTATTTCCTACTTCAGGTATTGAGGCCAGGTGTTTTATGGTTTCTCAGGAATTTGAATGATCCAGACTTTAATCCTGTGCAGGAAATGATTCACTTGCCCATTTATAGACATCTCAGGAGGTTTATCTTGTCAGTGGTAAGGACTTTCCTCAATTTTTTTTTTTTTAAAGAAAATTTCACACCATAGCTCTCACATGTGCTACCACTTATTTAAGGAAAAACATTTTCACTGTGAAGGTGATTAGACACTGCCAGAGGTTGTCAACAGTATCTATGTTTGAGACAGTCAAAACTCAACAGGGTAAGGTTCTGAATGACCTTATGTAACTGGGTCTTCTCAGAGCAGGAGGTTGAGTTAATTTGCCTCTAGAGGCCCCTTCCCAAACAAATTTGCCTGTTATATCTTCTCCTTATGTAAAATCATGGGAAATGTTTGTGTATTCAGATGCGTGTTTATTATGATGGATATTGCAAGTCCCATAACTCTTTCATAGTTCTGTAGTAAGTGTTGTGTGTCCAGTTTCCAGGGGTTGAGCAACTTTTTTAGTGAAGTTTTGGATTAGACAATACTGATATAGCCAGTGGTGTCTGTTTCCAGGTTATCATTGTAAGATTCTGAAAACAATGAAAGGTTTTTTTTTTCCTTTTGCTTGTTTGTCTGAAGCTTGCCTAGCATGCAGTAAAGGGAAGGTCTCAAGTTTTATTCGACGAAAATGTCAGCTGTGGAAACTGATATACCAGAAACTTTATTATTTGATGTACTGTATTAACACACCTAAAGTGCTTTGAGCAGTGAAAGCTCATAAAGAGATCTTATTTCTATTAGAGAACCCTTCAGTTCATGAGAGGAGCTGACCTGTCCATCTTTTAGAGTATTTGCTCTTTAGATAATAATGCTTTAGCTGCCTGAAACTTTGTATCACAGCAAGTGGCCCAAATACAAGCCAAGATTTTGCTTGTCACTAAAGGTCTTAGAGGTATGTTCTCAGAGTGTGTTGGAACTGGTGGTTTCTTGAACTTCACCTTTTGGTTTGCTTAGGTGATTAATGCAGGACTTTTACCAGCTCATGCTAGAATATGGGACCCAGAATGGCAATCGTTTGCAGCTTATTATTTCAAAAAATGAGTGACACTCTTCAAGTTGTGTTTCTTCTTAAGAAATTTATTCTGTAGAACAAACTATTTAAGTTTCAAGAAGAATGAGATCTGATTTTTCTTTTTTACATAGCTAAACACATAAATTTTTTGCATTTTTAGTCTCTAGTGGTACATTTACATGAAGTGTAAGAATGTGTTTAACATGTACACGATTTTTAATGTACTTGATTTATAGAAGCTCATAGTCTTCATGCACTTGACCTCCCCTACTGAATTTTGGTCTTTCAGCCAATTTAAAATGTGAGGGAATAGAAACTGAAGGATCTTTTGAGGCTTCTACAAGTTGCTTGAAAGCTCAGCCACTAAGAGAAGAGAAGAATCCACAATTAGTAGTCCCGGTGCTGGGAGAGGGGCAAGAAAGCCCTGTCTGACGTGATGCTGTCAGCTGGGCTGGTCAATGCTTGTTCGGCAGGGGCATCATAGTGTGCTGGTCTGCCTGGGGTGGAGTTAATTTTCATCACAGGGGCCTCTACCTTTCTGTGCTTTGGATTAATGGTTTAAACAGTGTTGCTAAGACACAAGTGTTCTGCCATGGCTGAGCAGTGCTTGCACAGCATCAAGGCTTTTCCTCTTTCCTGCTCTGCCCTGCTCCCTTGCCTCCCCAGCAAATAAGCTGGGAGTTGGGAGGGAGGTACACCTGGGGCGGCTGACCCAGACTGACCAAAGGGACGTTCCATGCCGTGGGACATTGTGCTCAGCAGTAAAAGCTGTGTGAAAGGAGGAGGCAGCAGGGGGATGTTCACGGTTATGGCATTTGTCTTCCTCAGCAACGTTAACGTGTGCTGAGGCCCTGCCTTCCAGGAGAGTGCTGATCACCTGCCTGCTGATGGGGAGTAGGGGCTGAAGTTCTTTTTGTTTTGCTTGCACACACAGCTTTTCCTTTCTCTATTAAACTGTTATTGTCTCAATTGAGTCTTCTTGCCTTCCTTCTATTTTCTCTCTGTTCAGCCAGAGAGGGGAATGAGCAAGCAGCTGGGTAGCTGTGGGGCTGTTGGGCAGGGAAAACCACTAGAGGAAACATGTCAGAGAGATGAATGGAAACCAGGTTTGGTTGTTTCTGATGTTTGGACTAATGTGTTTCACGTCCTTCTTGCAGATTGTCTTTGGATCAATTGTACTGCTCATGCTCTGGCTTCCCATACGCATTATTAAGTATCTCCTGCCTAACTTTCTTCCCTATAACGTTATGCTCTACAGGTAAGTATTTAATTTTTAAAAGGTGGGGGGTTTGTAGTCTCTTTACAACTAGGAAACTGTATTTGTACTCTTTGAGCGTTAATATGACATTGTTTGGTATGTTTTGTTTGTTTCCAATTTAAATGTAATTTTTCTAGAAAAGTGAAAAGATAAAGGATGTGAATACATGATATGGTTTGTAAAATAAAAAACTGCTAAGAAAAATGAAAATCATTTTGTATTACTTAATGATAACTATTTGATTTTTATATGCCCTCAAAATGCTTTCCCATTCAACCTTTTGATAGTTAAGTTACTACTGTGTTTGTTTTTCATATACATTCCTGATTATCATTACTTCAGGAATGAAAGAGTATCTGTAACTGCATTTTTTTTGTCATAGTGTTATGTATCTGTTTATAAATAATAATTGAAAAGAAAATGACAGGAGGAAGTAGAAGAGCAACTCATATTCTCTGATACAATCTTTTTAAACATTTTTTCTTAAATTTGTTGTGTGCTCAAGTGCATAAACACTCAGGAACGTGTGTTCAGAATAGTACATAAAGAAAGGTGTCTGCAAAAACTTCAGAACTGTTCCTGTTGGCATCCAATGTCTTTTTTTTGTTATGGTGGTGTTAATATGATTCAGTGTAAAAGATTGCTATCAGAATGTTCCCAATGTTTGACTTATTCCTGCTCTTCCCACTGTTTCTAGTGATGCTCCAGTAAGTGAACTTTCCCTAGAGCTCCTTTTGCTTCAGGTCGTGCTTCCAGCATTGCTAGAACAAGGACATACAAGACAGTGGTTGAAAGGTCTTGTACGAGCATGGACTGTTACTGCTGGATACTTGCTGTAAGTACAAAAAGCCAAAATCAGCTACAAACATTGTGTCCAGCTTAGCCTTTTAACATGAAAGCAGTGTGATTTCAAGAGAGTTATCATAACAAGTAGCTTTAATTTAAACTTCTATAGTGATTTCCCATGGAAGTACGTTCTTCTGAGCAGTGGTGTACCTACTTCTGGACTAGTCTTTGACAAGTAATTCTTCTTGTACACTATTACAGCACTTGCTTAGTTAAAAAAAAAAAAGAAAAATCTATAAAAGTATGACTAACAGCTTGTTTACTTCCTATTATATGGAAAAATTAGATGTCATCAAAGCATTTCCATGAGTCTAAGTAAAATTCATGTGCACATCTTGCATTTCTTACTATAAGAAGGGAAGAAAAAAAAAAAGGAAGAATTTAGAACTTAAGCTGAAGAAGTGAATACCTTAAAATTGGGGGTTTTAAAGTAAAGTTCAGCCTCTGAAGGAAGATAAAACTCTATCTCTTTGTTACCCGAAGTAAGTGATGATGCACGGTGAGGTTCTTTAGACTGCGAGGCAGAGTCCTAGCACCAGAAATTATTTTTAGTTCCTGTGTTGTGTGCTAAATTAGTCAAGAAAAAATTAAGGTTGATTTTGTTTCTAATACACAGTTTTAAATTTAGCTTCAAAATACATTGGCATTCTCCCACCATGTCTTGCTATTGTGGGTTGTGCCAATGCAGCACCATTAGGATGAAGGTTTATTCTTTGCTGAGTTATGTCTGAGACTCTGAGAAAATTAAATACTTCAGATTGCAGTGGAAGAAAAAGGTATTTATTTTATATTCTCACAAGGGCTCTCTCCACCCCTGTTCTTAGTTTGCATTTTGGAAAGTTATTTATTTTAATGAATTTGTCCATGTGTTGGTAGTGTGTGCCACAAGAAGCGAATTTCAAAGGTGATGATAGAACTAGCTTCTCTTTCTCCACTGTTGCAGCTGTTAAGAGCAATCGTGAAATATCTCTTCACCAACTTCACTTGAGCAAAGAGGAAAATCTCCTCTGCTTTTCTTAAAAAGCAAACTGCTGTGAAAATGTTTTCACTGTCTCCCAATAGAATATCTGCATGCATCTTACTGGTGATGAAAATTCTGCTAAAGCTGAGGAAAATTTACTTATACATGTTCATCCTGAGTTTGGGGTTTTTTAATCGGACTCAAGTATCTGTGTGCTAATGATGTATGCAGGAAATGTCAGCAGATAATGTAGATTGACTCTTTCTAGGATTGACGTTCTTAAAGATGTGAACGGGTTTTGAACAATTCAGAATCTTCTTGAAAGACTGTGCACGACGGTACTTTTAGAAACATGTCTACAGCAATGCAGTGCTGTCCTTGTACAGCTGAGGTTTGAAGGCAATTGTTTCCAACAGAGCTTAGTAGCAGTGAAGTAAAAGCTGTCAGCTGAGCTGCCTGCATACACAAACTGAAATACTGATGCTGTTTCTCTTTTACATGCACAACTACTTTAGCAGCAGATGCTGTTTTTAAAGCAGTCAAAAGATAAGTGCTATTTCTTTGTGGCTGTGTTCCCACTGTTCTAATCAGCATCCACACTAGCATTTTTCATGGAAATTGTTTAGGATGACATTGAGTACGCTATCAGAAAATGGCTTATTTTACTTTATGAAGATTCTGCTGGTATATACTGTAAATGTAAATATAAACTTGTGCTCCTGTATAAGTTTTGTACTCATTCTGAGTAGGCCGATCTTTCTGTAAGATTCTCATTTGTATCAAACAGACCAAAACTGCCGTTTTGATTGTTACAGGGATCTCCATTCTTACCTACTTGGTGACCAGGAGGAGAATGAAAACAATGCAAACCAGCAGCCGAACAACCAGCATGCTCGCAATAATAATGCCATTCCAGTCGTGGGAGAAGGTCTTCATGCAGCCCATCAAGCCATACTTCAACAAGGAGGACCTGTGGGTTTCCAGCCTTATCGTCGGCCTTTAAAATTCCCGCTCAGGGTAGGTGTATTTAACATGTGAAGAGAAAGGGGAAAGGTGTTTGAAAAATAGGTATAATTTTTTTTTTTTTGAAAGAAAGATTTGGCCCACATGTTCTCAGAAGTCAACGGGTGGGTCACATTTTGGTTTTGTACAGTTTCTGTCTTTCTAAAGAGTAGACTTGGAGTCATTCTCAAATAGCTTTTTTCAGCCTGTAACTTAAGGCCGTCAATTTCCATTTTACTTATAGATCCCATATGTGTAGTGTATTATGTGTTAGTTCACATCTTATTTTCCTAATGGTTAGTAATGGAGAGAAATAACCCCTCCAGCGAACAGTTCAGGAGCATCTCCAACAAGGCATGGCTTTCAAGAGAGCATACTTTGTTTTGTAGCTGAAGTGCATTTTAAACTCTTCTGCTTTATTGAAAAATTAAATGGAGAACTTCTGTTGCATCTATATTAAACACAGAAAAGTGTTATAATGCTTGTAACTTCTCAGTCCATACAATTAAGAAGGAAATGGTTTTGGCAAATACCTAACTTTCTCAAATAATATATAGGTCAAACTAGATAAATTGTTTTTGTTGTTACCAGAACTCTTAGTTAATCAAATAAACACAGCTCATTTACTGCAGTTTCATGTATAGCTCAAGAACGGAAGTAAAGGCTAAAGTCAGAGCAGTGGAGCATTGCTTCTGATGTTTCCTTAAAATGCTGAATCTAGCAGAATTCTCATACCAAAGTACAAAATAAAGTGCTGATTTCCTAGAAATCTCAACCTAGCAGAACTGAAAGCGAATTTGAAAGTATTTTAGGATTTCACAACTATTGAGCTTATGGCTGTTTGAAGTCGGGGGTTTTGAGGGGGCAGGGAGGCAGTTAATTCCCTCCACTGCTGTTTTACCCCCTGAAATGGCTCTCCGAAGGGAAGCCTGAGCTACAACCGCGCTGCAGAGGAAACAGTGGGAGGAGGTGGCTGAGGGATGGAAGGGCTAGGGAAGCAGGAGGCATTTGCGCCCCTCACAGCAGCTGCTGCCGCCTTGGTTTGGTGATTACAGGAAGTCAAAGCATACTGTGACTGAGGCCAATTTAAGGCGGCAGAAATATGCACTTGCTGCTGAAAGGAGGGTACCGGTCTTCTTCCCATGGCAATTGCTCCTTTCTTCCCTTCTTAGCATGAGTGCTTGTGCTAGAACATACAGATGACAAGCTGGAACAGGAAACTGATCCAGCTGAAAACTGAGGTAATATGCAGAAGGCATTAGTCAGACACATTTGAAAGTTCAGATAAGACTTTATAGTGTTATTTTTTTAAAGAAAATATGATAGTTGTGGCATTTTCACTTAGACTGAGTCAAGCTTACATGAAGTTGCTGTGATGACAGATAGGTTAATTGAAATCAGTTCCCTGTGTGGCTGCTAAGGAGGTAATTATGGCTGGATTCGCACGGTGACCTGGCAATATCCAACAACTGTCACGTGGAAATGCTTTCAAGGAAGGGGTGTGTTGACCCAGTGGCTCATTAAATCCTTTCTAGAGCTACCTTTGTATGGGTTATTTTTTTGGATGCTTCTGGATAAGGACACGTGCTGAAATAATCTCCGCCTCTCAAACCATTACATAGTATAAGCTTTTGGTAATTTGGGGTGCTGACCTTGAACTGGTGACAGTAACAAAAGTCTCATATTCAGCTGTTAAATGCTCTTTTTCTGGCCTCTTACCTTTTGTCTAGACGTGTTAAGCAATAAGAAGTGATCCTTTATGTTATTGCACTTACAAATAAGAATGTAAAATTATGATTTTGGTTTTTTTCATTTAATTAAGTACATATTGTTAATCTCAAATTTAAAAGATCCATTTTTTTAGTAGTTCTACATCAAAGCCTACCATCATTTTTATCAAGCAAGCTAGTGAACTCCTCCAACACACTCCTCTTAAACAAATGTTCTTTTATGGGGACCTCCCAAACCCTCTCCAGAACAAATGCTGATGTGTAGAATTTGAATTTTCCCACTACTGCTTTGTCTTCCTTTAGCCATCTATAAAAACAAATTTGTTATTACTTGTAGACTTGTCCTACTGTAACTTTTTTTCACTTGTCAGAGTTCACCCATTTCCTGGTTTTGTTTTGTTTTGTGTTTTTTTTCCTCCCCCTTCCCCTGGATTTATTTCCAACTTCTGGAAATATCTTCTAGAAGCCATTTTTATTTTAGTGCTTACTGTGACAATTTTGGAGAGTCTTTTTTTAAAGTCTGTGATTAGTATGCTGAGTTTGTGCTAAACCTTCAGTATATCTAAATGCGTCTCCTGTGAGCGCTCTTCCTTTTGACTGCTGTTTTCAATGTTCTTTTAATAGGAAGGTGGAGTTACTGAATGCCTTCTTTGCCTCTGTCTATACTGCTGGAGGCTGTCCTGAGGAGCCCCAGACCCTGAGGCCCCAGAAGAAGTCAGGGTAAAGGAGGAGTTTGTCCTCATTGATGAGGACTGCGTTAGGGACCAGTTAAGCAATCTGGACATCCATAAATCCATGGGTCCTGATGGGATGCACCCACGGGTGCTGAGGGATCTGGCAGAAGTCATTGCTAGGCCACTCTCCATCATCTTTGGTAAATTGTGGGGAACAGAAGAGGTGCCTGACGACTGGAGTAAAGCAAATGTCAATCCAGTCTTCAAAAAGGGCAAGAAGGAGGACCTGAGTAACTATAGATTGGTCAGCCTCACCTCCATCCCTGGAAAGATGATGGAATAACTTCTCCTTGGTGCTGTCTCTAGGCATATCAAAGATAAGAGGGTCATTAGAGGCAGTCAACATGGCTTCACCAAGGGGAAGTCATGCTTAA
>JAVSBS010029260.1:0-23002 GCA_033124195.1 Coracias cyanogaster | reverse complement strand
CAAGAAATGTGACCATGGGAGGATGAACGCAGGAACAATAGCCTCAAGATGGGCCAGATCTACATGGAACATAGTTTTGCAGTAGGAAAATATAAACTTTGGTGAAACCTTCAGATGCCTGATAAAATATTAATTTTCCCAGTGTTTTTTTCTGGTTATCCTTCTTAGTTTCTAAGCTCTTTTTTTGTTATCCTTATGACCTTATTTTTGGGTGATCCTAATTACCTTATGTGTTGGTAATTAAGAAAAATAGGTTTTGGACCCCAGGAACTATTCTTCCTAGACTACTTTTGTATTGGAAAGGAATAAATGAGTTTGTTGTGTTCATGCCCAGAGTTACCCTAGAACAGTTTTGCTTTCCACTGGCTACAAAAGGAGTCAAACCTAAAGTAAACATCTTTAAATCTTAAATGTTAGGAAGTGACTGATAGATTGATTGGTGTACATGTGAAAATTAACAGTATTTAGATATGGTAAAGAGAGTTGTAACTAAAATCAAACTCTCAGCAGATCAATTTATATTTTAGCACCTTTTATTTGATCAGCTGATTTAAATCCTGTTCCCCACCTGCTTTTCTTCACACATTCTGTAGTATTTGGCCTCCTGTAGCATGTCTGGCTGGTACCTATAGCTACAAATGGGTTTTGAGCTAAATGTTAGTATCCTTCAGGCAGAATGCACATTGAGTTTCAACTTGCATTAATGTTATCAGTTGCATTCTTGTGTAAATAAGGCATGTAAACGGTATACAATGCTGTGAAAATGCATCTAAGTAAAAATTACTTTGTTATTAAATGGACTTCCTAAATGTTATAACCATCCTTGTAGACAAGAAGTTTGTACAACTTCATGATCTCATTTCAGCATGTAGGCAAACAGTCATGCTAGCCAGGAGAGATTTATGGTTTAGAATTATGCTTAAATAAATCTTTTCTCTAACAGATTTCAAAAGCATGTAGAATTTTCTGTGACGTTCTAAAATGTGCAAAAGATACGTCATGGTTGTTTGGTTATGGTACCATGAGAAAAGGAGTGGTGGTGGAAAATGTTTCTAGAGGAACTGGGAGGGTTCAGGGGGAGTATTCGTAGGTGTATGTGGCTTTTTGATGTAGAACAGCATGCAAACAGGAAGCACGGAAAGGAATTTAGATGGCAACAAGCAGGAGTGTGAAACAGTGATATAGAGGAAGTAAGGAATAATATGGAAGGTAGGAAAACTGCTAAGATTATGGTATGTTGAAACAGAATTTAAATAAAGGACTCTCTCAGCCCTTAGGCCTGACAGTGAGTAGCATTAGGATATTTTCTTTGTCTTTAAGAAAGATTGAGCTGCAGTATAAGTTCTTCCTTGGAATTTTTTTTTAACCAGGGTGTTCTTCACTGAATATATGATCTGAGCCTCTCTTAATCAATAGATGTTCTACATTGTAGCAGAATGAACCTCATCAGCACTCCCCTTTGGTTGTTGCAGGTATTGAAGTGGCAGTGCCTCAAACACACACTGCAAAGATGCTCTTAAAAGTATCATCCAGCAAAGGGGCTGGATATATAAATAATGCAAACACACTCTTTGTATTTCATATCTTCATTCATGTTATAGACGTCTGAATTGTATGAGTACCCAAGTCAAGGCTGTAAACACAAACCTGTAATGCCTCTATTATGAAATGCCTGCATTTGGAGAAGAAAGATGAGAATGGTTGAAGACCATTAAGGGGGGTGGGTATGTTTGTAGAATAAATTTTCTTGAAATGAGAAGAGTGCTTCTGCAGCAAAGGAGATAAGAGTGGATTTGTGATACAAAATTGTATTAACTTTTAATTTCCCACTGTTTTTACTATAATCCCAGGTACCTTGTTGGGCAACGACTTGTGAATTATGAACGGAAGTCTGGTAAACAAGGCACCTCAACAGCTCCACCTCAGTCTTCACAAGAATAGGTGGTCATATTAAACATCTCGACCCTCCCTTGGCCTTTACGTGTCCTTTTTTCATGGACTCTTCTTCAGTCTTTGGATGTCTCTCCCAATAATACTCTCAGCAGTGTTTTGGCTTCTGTTAGTAGCATCCAGATAGCAGTTAAGGCTGTGTTCCTTACCTGCTTTTTCTGATGTTACCAATGCTGTCTGAGGTCTGTATATGTGTAAATAGAAGTATCCTCATGCCCTAAAACCTTGGATTAAAAAGAATGTGCATTGTACATCTTCAAAAAGTATATTAATTTATTAAATCTAGTTGTCACTTTATTTTGGACTGCTGTTCTGTTGACAATGTGCCACAAAGCAATAGCGCAGAGGCAAGATGTTTTTATAAAATTTGGAGCTTACTTTATGGTGTTCATAACAGTTCTTACTGTAGTAATATAGTATGGTTTCTCATGAGTGGAAAGGCCACAGACAGTATCAGAAGTAACTGTCTTACAGTCAGCGATGAAGTGGCTGTGGTGAGAACATAATGAACTATGTATCTTGCTGTCAAGTCTTTTTTATTATTTTGTATAACACCAAAGCTGTTGTACATTTTTCTATTGCCTGATTGTTTTTCATGTGTCTGAGTTTGTAATATTGTACAGTTGCTGTTAAATCAAGAAAATATTTCCTCTTCTGGAATTCAGATGTACTTGCTGAGGCTCAGCTGGCTTTTTCTGGTTGGGGGGAGATTGAGGGGCTGGCTTTGGGGATCAGGATTTACTGAATTAAAACAGTAAGTACAAAAATTGCTAAGGCTAGGTGATAGAAGCATTTAAAGGTACCAAGAAAAATTACATAGGTTCACAACTTAATTTGTAGCCAATGTCTTACCAGTAATATCATTTTTCAGGACCTCAAGAGGAGGGATGAACCTTATCTGATGTGTTTCCACAGAAACAAAGAGCATAGTGTAAGCAATATTCTGACCTGGTCCTTAATTGAAAAGCTTGAAATCTTTTTTTCTGTAAGTTACCAAAGTTGCAAACTGTAGTATGAATTTTATATTGCACAAGTACTTTAAAAAAAAAAAAAAAAGACCCCCAACAGATTTGTCCACAATGATTTTTTTTTTTTTTTATGGGAATAATACTGAGGAAGTGATTCATCACGTACCATTTATTGTCTGTGGGGCAGGGAAATGCATAGGCTATTAAACAGGCAAGGACAAGTTAGCAGATTTCTTTGCGAGGACAGTCAAAACAAGAGCCACCATATCAAGTCTGTGTAATTAAGATATGTAGATACTTTTGCAGTAATGTTTGGGGTTTTTTTATGTAGATATTTTAAAGAAAATACATAACAGTATCGCAAAGCTTTAAGTAGCATCAAATCACATGCTTAATTGCAGTGTCTTTCCTAGATTAAGTGGGGGAAATGTGAGTATCCATTGCAGTAATCAGAAAATTGATGGAGCATTGAACTTGCTACTCAGTACACTGTCCTTCAGTATTCTGTACTTAACCATTTGTGTATATAATTAATACTTGAGAATCCAGCAGGTGCTCTGAGGGTGTCATCTCCTTTTATTGATGTTGCATCTCTGATCTGACATGTTTTGAGCTACTGTGGTCCAGGCTGCGATGGTGGTACTTCATTTTTTGGTATCTGGACTCACGTTCTAAGGCAGTGAGCACGAGCCAAATGCATCTGAATCTAGTGGCAGGACGACTGCACTGTCACTATCAGGCCAGAAACTACTGTTTTACAGAATTACTATTGTCCTGCTGGCTTTAAACCACAAATATCGCCCTTTGGAGTGATTTATTAGGAAATTTCCAGTGAAACAATCATAGAAAAATAACCAAAATATTTCTTTCATTCACTGTTGCTGAGTAAACGTTAAATTGAGTATTCGCCCCATATATTTTTGATGTGCATAAATATTGCATTTGACTGTTTACAGTGGTGTACATTGTGGGACAGATATATTTTCACAATATTAAATTCGCTGGTAACATTCACTCTTACTTATGCCAAGATTCTGTCTTCGACACATCTTTCGTAAACAGTTCCAAAATGGTCTTGCCACTCAAATATTTCAAGCACTACTGGGCATCGTGCAGAATTTGCAGTAGTGTGGTTCTTGTAACTTTGTGTTTTTATCCGAACTGGTCTTAACATTAAAATTTATTAAGAAAAAGCCTTTGTGCTGTTTATTACTGTTGTTTTACAAGTCATGACAGAAAAAACTGAATTGGGCCAGTGATGTAATGCGAACCGTAGCCATTTTGATGTAGCTTATGTTATCCATAAGCTACCTCTGTGGGTCTTTGCTATGGGGAACTGGTTTCGAATCAAACCCGTGCTTGCTGTTGCACGGCTGTACAGATCCCAGGTGATGTGAACTTTGTTTCTGAAACTGTCCATTGTGAACTTTCAAATAATCTCATTTCCACATCTCCTTATTTTTACACGTGGTTTGGGAAAGAAGATGGAGGATATATAGAACAAGAATTAAATAACACTACTTTTTAATTGTTTTAAATTTTACCAACCTGCCTTACTGTGCTGTGTGTGCTCCTCTGGCATAGAAACTTGATAGTAAGCATGTAAGTTAGCTGGCTGTTGGTGAGACAGCTGGCGAGCTCTGTGCCGTGGCTTCCTTCCGTGCTAGAGTAATGCAGCATGCAGTCATCTTCCGTTACTCTTCAAGCGGGAAAAGTTCTGTCTCGGTGTGTGCTTTCACCACACTTTGTGTTGACCTTGGGTCCGGAATGGAGCGGTTGGAGACATGTACTGGCTTAATTGTATCCCCTTTGTGGTGCCGAGAATCTCATGGTGTTAGTAGTTCTACAGCCTTCATCCAAGAACTGTTGGATGGCTCTGTAGCTATATTTGCATACTGGAAGAAATTAATTTCAGCATGGCTGTGACTGGTTTAACACAGATTATTTTATATTGATTAAAAATAGTTAAAACTCTGTATCCTTTCTCTGACTCCCCCTTGTCAGCTGGGTTTTGTTTCTGAGGGCCCTCTGGAATCTATCTGTAACTATTTTCTGTCAGTAATGTCCTTGGTAAGAGGCCAGCTTCAACGCAGTTAGAGCATTCACACCGCTTTTCAGCTGAGTGCATTAATTCTTTCCTTACTTTCCTCTAAGCCTGAGCAAAGGTCTTCATAAAAATCTGCTCAGCAGCCCCACTGTTCGGAGAACTCTGTAAACAGCCCTTTACCTTACAAAGCACGAATGACTGGTGTGATTCCACTGCCTGGCCTGCTATCAGTGACATTCTGCTTCCTCAGACTCCACTGCCTGTCTGTTCATTTATATCTGGATTGGAAATTCTTTGTGGCAGGGTCAGTGTCTTGTTCCGCTTGCCTTGTGAGCGGGCACTGCGCAGCCTGAGCGAGGAGTGGGGTTCATGGCAGACATACAGAATTACAGACAAACATCAAGGAAACCGAGTCTTGGTAGTGGAATGAAGTTCGGGGTGCAAAAAAAAGAACCTGTCTTCTGAAACAGATAAGGAAACAACTTTTACAAAGCATAATGGTAAGTTAGAGTTTTCTTACTCTGCTATTTCAGTTCTTAGGTTAACTGGAACAGCAATTTTATCAAGTCTGTGATTATTCCAGGCAAGCTGTGCTGCTTGTTTTAGGTGCTTCATTCAGAAGTCACCATAAATTGGGAAACAATATGCTGAAATCGAAGTTACTCAGTAATGGAAATTTTTAGAAGGCATTTTCAAAGGTGAAATACTGTTCCAAAATAGACTGAATGTTTGGAATTCAATATAATACTGAGGGACAGAGCCATGGCAGGATTATTTCACAGCTCTGCACTTCGGTTTTGTGCTGATGTGCTTCCTTGCTGTTCTCTTGCTTGCTGAGTAGTGGCCAGTGCTGAAGCTGCATTGGTGCTTTTCTTACAGCTGTATAAGATATCCTTTTAAATGTTCTTTATATAATAGAGTGACTGGTAAAAGGCATGTGGGGGAAGTACTCCGTGTCTAGGAAGAATCCAAGTTACTTTTTTCACTGAAGCTACACTTGTGTGTTTACTCCCTGTTTTCAGGTTGAGCAGCCTTTTTTAATATACATTGTTCAGGCCTTACTACCTTTGTAACCCTGGGCCAAGATTCTCAGCATGGTACACCAGCGTCCCTTTCCCTGTGCCTTTCTGTGATCTCTCCCTTCCTTCTTGAAAGGGATTTGTTCACTTAACAGCCACGTTACTTACCTGTGTAATCCCAAACTTCCTTAAACAACCTTGCATTAACGTGCTTATAATTAGCAACCGTTGTCACACCCCCAGCCCTCAAAACTGAAGCTGAAGCCTCCCTCCCTCACCTACCTCTTGATCTTAATTTTACTTGCCAGGTCTCTTGGAGGTTATTCTACTTTTTGTTACGCTGTCACTAGTATTCTCCCTGTTATATCCATGAATTACAGTAGTCTTTAAGCAGATGTTTTAATGTCATTACACGAGCAAAGCGTGCTACTTTTAGCTAGAACTAGTGCCCTCAAGTATAAATGAGTTCTTTTTAAGAACTCGATATCCCAATATGCCAGACTTAACGTAAGTAATTATGCACACACTTTGTGTACTGTTAACACGGGAGTAACAAGTAGAAAATGTGCAGCACATCTGGTTCTGCTTATGTATTCAGGAGACTGTGTAGGAAGGATGGTGGTATCTCATGTAAATGCAGGGGTTTGTGGCCCTCTTCCCTCCGTCCCATCCTGTTCCTCCCCTGCAGTTACATGCGTGATGATCTCTGGCCAGCTGGGGTCAAAGGAGAGAGGAGAGCAGTGCCTGTGCCCCTCTTTCCACAAAGAGCAAGCACGAAATCCCCCAGAGGGATTTTTATTACTTGATGTAGTGTCTTGTTTTCGTTACGTGTAAGCGCGTACACAAAGATTAATTTAGTTACACCGTTACAGATGAAGCATGTTCTGGAGCAGCATGCAATTACTTGGTCTCCTATTTTCCAGTTATTTTTCACTTGTATAGGAAAGTTTTGGCTTTTTGCTTTTTCCCTAGTTTGCAGTTCTTATGTTTTAAGAATACAGAGTTTGTCATTAAATACTCAGCAGCACGTAGGTGGAAAGATATTTCTGTTTCTTGTAATAAGGTCTGGCAGCTTTATGCATCATTTTGTTGCACTGGACCAGATAGCTGGAAGAATCAAGAGCATGATATTTATTTCTTGAGCATTTTTGTAATAAATCCCAGCGTGTCCAAGGACTGTGGGTGAGAGAGAATATGAAGCTTTTGCTGTTTACCAGTTTTCTGCAGACACCTTTGAAAAACTGCATTGTGAAATTTAATTAAATTTAATTCCATTCTGTTAACCCTTTCAGGGCAATGTTTGCTACAGGTATTTTTTGCTATAGTGTTCTTAATTGTTTTAAAGCATCTATCCATTTAAAGAACAGATATGTCATGACACATCAGAAGTTTGCTGTTTTCATGTAGCTGGAGGAATCTGCAACGTATTTCAAGGCTCCAGTACATGACCTGTAGCCTGTGCAGGGGATTCATGTTTTATGAAAGATTAAACAGTTCTTAAAATGTCTGCTTTTTGCTTTGTAGAGAACACCATTTTGTCTTTGTCCTGCATGGCCTGACATGTTCACCAGCGGGGGGACATAACATGGATTAAGAAGGGCTGGCTTCAGGTAAGATTGTTCCTTTCCAGTGAAGGCCCTGTTTGGCCTGTTCCAAGCAGGCAGCACCCAAGTTTCTTTGGAGCAATGGCTTGTGAGGGCTTCCTGAAGCCAATAATCCTATTACCGAGTTCACTTAAGTGCTCCTGCTACTTAGAGCCCATGTTAGCAGGGACAGGATGGGCGCTGCTTTATAACCAAAGGATGCACGGGAGTCTGTACAGAGGATGCCCCTCACGTTACCTCCGGTGCTGCTTTTCTCAGCAGCGGGAAGGGCAGAAGCCTTTGAGACACAGAGGACGCTCCTCAGCGCTCTGGAAGGGTGGGCGAGCGCAGGAGGTGCTGAGAAGCACCTGGCAGTGGCCGTACCTGCAGCACCGCTGTCCTGACCTGCCCCGGTCCTGGGGCCGAGCTCTGGGAGGCCCAGGGCCTGCGGGTCCTTTCCCGCGTTGGCAGAGCACGGCGGTGGCTCCGGCATTTTCTACACGGCGCGCAACACCCGCCTGGCTCCTACAGCGCCCGGCCCGGCCCGGCCCCTCCTCCCGCGTTGCCCGGGCAGCGCGGCCGCGGAGAAGGGCAGGTGAGGCGGCTGCTCGGGCTGCCCCAGCCCCGGAGGCAGCACGGGCGGCGGGCAGGCCGCTCCGGGGCGGCTCGGCCGGGCGCCGCCGTCGCGGGGCGGCGGTTGGGCCCCCCGCCGGCCACAGCTCGGCTGGGGCCGGGGCCTGACGGCGGCCTCCGGGCGGGTCCGTCAGGCGGCTCGTCACCATCGGTGCTTGCGGCGGCCCGGGGGGCAGCGGGCCTGCTGCCGGGGCTGCCAGCGGACTGTCCCCTGCCAGCTGCCCTCCTCTTGGACTGGGCTTGCGGCCGGGCGCGGCCGGCCTGCCAGCCCCCGCTTGCTGGCATTAGCTTTGTCCCCAGAACTCAGGGGCCGGCCTTGGGTGCGTGAGGGGGAAAACAGAGAAGCAGCACAGTAACACGGGGAGGATGAGCTGAGCTTGGTGTTTAGCAAGAGTGCAAATGGTACTGCCGGGTACGGCCATGGACGCGTGGTCCTTTGTGCACAGGAGGTTCCCTCAGAACATGGCGAAACGCCGTGTTCAGTGTGAGGGTGACCCCGCGCTGGCCCAGCGGGCTGCGGAGTCTCCCTCCTTGGAGACACTTACGACCTGTCTGGACCTGGTCCTGGGCAGTCTACTCTAGGTCGTCCTGCTTGAGCACAGGCATGGGCCAGATGACCTCCAGAGGTCCCCGCCGACCTCAGCCCTTCTCTGAGATGGTGATTAATGGATTACTATAGAAAAGCAAGTCTCATGCTTTTCTTTTTTTTTCCTCTGCTTTTCTGATGAGTTTTTTTCCTTGACTGCTTCCTAAGGGCACGTGTACACACACGTGTATTCCTTCCTCGAGGTTTTTCTGTTCTGTAGTTTATCTTGAAATCCCCAACTTTTTGCCTTCAGCTTCAGTCCCTTGTTTAGAGCTGTCTTTGAATCAGTACTGAAAATGCATGGCTAATGTAATTAAATGCACGTTCTGAAGTCTGTTCCTAATGCAAATTTGCTGTGTTGGAGTAATGAAGATGCTGTACTCTGCTTGTGTTTCTCCAGAAATGAAGTTCTAAGCATGCTTTGATCCTCACAGGAGCCTTGAGTCACAGGCAGTCCCATTACTTCATTGCTGACTTTTAAATTTTTTTTCCATTACAGGAAGATTCACACGATAGTGGGAGAAAGCCACCTGCCAGGTACTTACTTTCATCTTAAAAATTAAATATAAAAAAATCTAAAGGGATAAAGGATGCTGCTACATTAATTCTCTTCTTGATGCCGTTGCTTTCGTTCTCTACCTTTCTGCAAAGAGCTGACATGTTTTCAGCTCTTGTTGCTCAATCAGCTTAAGCAGGGTGTAGCGTGTCCTTGACATGAGGACAGTGCCCAGATTTCCCACCAGCTGTGTTCTATTGCTATAGCAGGAGAAGGACCGTACAATAACTTGTATCCACCTTCTTTTGGATCCTGGAGAGCAGGATTCCCTACAACAAAGAAGTCAAATACTGAATGAGACAAACCTACCTGTAGAGCTGTGTGAGCAAAGTGCAGCGCATAAGTGCAGCACATGTGATGTTTTGTTCATCACTGTAATTTTTTGATGCAAATCCGCCAGGAGCGCAAATTGGTAACTTTTTGCTACAGTGTTTTTTGAACGCATAAACACAGTGGAAATTTGGTAATCTGCGTAATCTAGCTTCTGTACAAACCCGCCAAGACTCTCCTTGGTGTGCAGTAGTGAGTTGTCAGCCTAGCGAGCTTTCACGTTGGCATGTGTGGTGTGACTGGTGTGGACTGCCTGTTTTACAAATTTTTGTTGGGGTAGATTTGAGGAGAAAAATCAGTTTAAAACTATCTAAAAAAACCCTGCTGTAGTTCTCCTTACCTGGATCTGTGGTTGGTGTCCAAGCTCCAGGAGTTTGCTTGGTGTTGCTATCCAGTTTAAGTGTTTTAGAGACACAGAGTGCTCATCTGTTTGCCCTTCTGAGTCTTCCAGTGCTCCCGTAAGACCCAGCTGTCAAGTAGGACAGGAGGGAGTTTGGGTACAAGCACTGTTGGCCCCTATGTGCACACTCTGGTGTCATTCACATTCTGTATCTGTGAACTGCTGTTTTATTATTATTTCTTTCAGATCCTTGTAACTAAACACAAGTGGACCATGCCTCTGCCAGAAACCATGTATTGTGCTCAGCAGATCAAAATCCCCCCAGAGCTACCTGATATTCTGAAGCAATTTACTAAAGCTGCTATTAGGACTCAACCTCCTGACATTCTGCAGTGGGCAGCTGCGTAAGTACGATCGTGTAAGCACGTAGTGCCATGCGTATGGACCCACAAAACCTCACTGCTCTTCTTTATTGTACAGTGGAGCTGGCTTGGAATATTAAAGCAACTTGTATATTGCATACATGCTGCTGTGCATTAATGCAGCCTGTGAGCCTTCTAAAAACAGTGTAGTACTCGATTTATTTTCTGTTTCATTGAGGTTTAGGGCTGGCATACTTCTGAAATAGTTTGATTTCCATACAGAAAAATGCATCTTTATTTTTTGTTGTTATTAATTTCTCTGTCCTGAAGACCAAACTTTTTTTTTCCTCCTCCTTTTTAATTCTTGAGCTTGCTTAGGTTTCTTTTTTTGTTTCTAAGAGCAAAATTAAGGAGTTTCCTTAAATACTGCTGAAATAGGAAAAGAGCCTGAAAAGTTGCAGCTTTCAGATGATAGTCTATGTAATAAATCTCTCACTGTAAAGTTGATTTTAGGTGTTTAAATGTTTCTGCTTTAACTCTTTTTTTCCTTTTACCTCAACCACTCACTATCATTTTTTCCTGTCCGACAGTTTGTGTGGATAAACCCTTGGAAGGTGCTTGGGAGATGTTCTCAGCTGAGGGGAGTGAACAACATCTGTACTGTGTATGTGAGGCAGGGGAGGCTGTTAACAAAACCAGGCTGGAGTTTGGCTTGTCCATTAAAAAAAAGAAAAAAAAACCCTGAAGCTGAATTGCTGCAGCTGCAGTGTTGGAGAAGGGCGGCAGGAACATTTTAAAACAGTGCAGCGTTTCTTAGGAACAGGCTGGAGATGGGCGTAGCTCTGGGCACTGGACGTGCAGGGAGCTCGCTCCAACCGAGCAGTCAGAAGCAGCAACCACCAGGTAGCTCGAGCCTGCTGGGGCGTGGGGCTGGTGAGCTGGGGCAGTGTGGCGCTGCCCTGGCCACCTGCTCTGGCCGAAAAACAGCCCAGGCGTTGTCTGGACGTGCATGCCATGCATCTGTTCCTCTACAGTCACACTAATGCACTTCTGCAGTGCTGCTCGCTGTGCATTTTGGCAAGCATATGCACGGCGTGGGATAGCCTGGGCACGGACAGGGGTGAGCAGGGCAGGTGAGGGAGGACAAGTGGAGAAAACCCTAAATTAGAACTAGCACTGACTGAAGGAAAACCAAGTTTTCTCACCCAGTTCAGATTGCTGGCCAGTTATGGCAGAGGTGGTTGCCCTTAAGGCCTTAAAATTAAAAGGATGTGCACCTAATTCCCTTTCTGCTCTCTTCTTCAGAAACACCAATGAGAGAGCTGCAGCATACATAGCCAGTCACGCTTTTCAGGTAGAATGTGAGGGGAACTTGAAACAAGCCAGCCCTAAGGTGCTCGCCAGTCAAATGGGAAAAGCCTGTGCTCTGGTTTGCAAACACTCTGTTGATAAATCTCTCTCCGCCTTTGCTAAGAAAGGCCAAGTATATCATGCACAAAATAAGTTAAACGCCTTAAGAGTTATTTGACTGTCATGAAAAGGAGCGTGTAAGGTCTAAAGATTGTGGTTTCCACTAAAAAGCAAGGCGGTATCTGGGCACAGGCAGATGGGACTTGGGCATGCGGGCAGCTTGCCGGGTGCTGCCGCTCCTGCATGGGAGCCTACGGATCCATCCAGTGACCCGTAAGAGCCTCTATGTCTGTGCAGCTTGTGGTGGCCAGGGACACTGAAGTGTGTTGCTCTTTCCATTCACGTAGGTATTTTTCAGCGTTGTCAAAAGGCGAGCCCCTTCCTGTCAAGGAGAGAATTGAAGTGCCTTTAGCAACAGAGGAAACAAATGCTGGTTTGACTCTAGGACTCCTTAAAATCTTGCACAAGCAGGTACACACCAGCCTTTATCAAATGCGGAATGCTGATGTGTTGGGGATGGCTGGGGAGACGGACTGTCAAGTACTTGATGTATTTTGGGAAGGGACTGTGTTCTTAGTTTCATTCTGGTTGTTGGAGCCCTTATTGTGATACCGTGATTTCGTTTCAAGCTTTCTCCCAAAGGCACGGTGAGCGTTGCAGAACTGAAGGAAAAATGGAAGGACTTATGCTTGCCAGAGGAGCAGCTAAAAGCTATCCTGCAGTTGGACAGCTTCGGTGAGGAGGTGGAATGGATGAAGGTTCTGGCACTTGGGTGCAGCGTGCTTGGCAGGGTACGTTCACAGCAGGAGCCCTCGTATCCAAACACAAATGCTCGTATTTGATCATCTGTGAGGTAGACCATAGAACAATGAATGCAAATGGCCTGCGGGGAATGGTGATTGCTTTTGCAGCAGCTGGCAGTGTGGCTTGTGTCATTTCTTCTGTTCCTCATCAGCTGTTGGTCAGGGGAGCTTAACCAGAAAGAAGGCTAGGTCATCAGTGTGCTGGGATGGCCGTAGAAGAGCAAGCATGTCTGCGGGGGGGCTGGACCATCAGAGAGGGTGACAGAGGAAGGACGCTTATGGCATTGGTTTAAATGTCCATGGAGGAGAACTGGAGGGAGAAACGAAACCATTAATTTTAAATTGATAGTGCAGTTAATTAAATTTTTACAGAAGCAGTTAATGTTACTAAATCTACATGTAATTTTTTTAATGTCAGTAATCAAGTCTCAGCAGGGCATTTCAATAGAATGAGAGATTATAAAATGCACTAAGCTGATGTTCTTATGAAGTATAATACTTTAAATGATTTCTATAGTAGGGAAGAAGGGGTACTAAAAAGAAAATACATATTAAATTGTTTTGAGAATGTTGCAATATCTGGAAGCCCTGAATGTTGACCTGGCAATGCAATTGTGTGCATATATATATTTTTAAATTTATTTCAACTGTGTATTTATACTCTCTCTCTATATATATATATATATATTCAACTACATGATTTTGTAGTTTGGGCTCTTCTCTTCATTTAAAAAAAGTAACAGCAACATTACTTATATAGAAAAAGAAAACCAAAACCAGTCACAGGAAGATCATTCTGATGGAGCTAGACAGCCTCCATCTATCCATCCTTTCAGATATTAAGTGAATGATTTGATTTCAGCTCTACATAATGAAACCAGAACTCGTTTTGTGAACCCGAGCGGAAGGCACACACACACAAGACATTTACATTCATTTCCTGCAGCTGTAAATTGTGTTCACAGTTGAATAGGGTCACAGTTAAGATACAAGAGTAGACAAGTATGAACTTCTTCAGAACACCAGTCATCTGGACTATCTTCCTGTAAAGCACTGATGCGTTTTGACAGCCTTGGAGAAATGACCCCACAGGAAGCCTCTTAAATTTTCTTTCCAAGGTGGCAAAATGAACGTGAATAACTTTGCTGCACTGTGAGAGAGACCGTGGCAGCCTGGAGTGGCAGGAGCAGGAACAGCAGCAGAGGGGTAGCAAGCTGGGTGTGCCATCACAGAGGCAGCTGCCTCTCCTTCCCCAGAGAGGCCTCCCAGGGGAGGAACTACATTAAGTAAAACTCTTAAAGGATTATAAAATGACACTTTTCTGGCCTGTGCTCTAGATCTTGGACAGATACTGCATTTATTTTGAATATTGCTGGTTTGTGTTAGGAAATACCTTCTTACAAAGTCATTGCTTGCTTGCTAATGAAAAAGTAAGAACACATTTTGAAAACGTTATAGCAAAAATACTATTACTTGAGTTAAAAAAGGCCTGTGTGGGTTTTTGGATTTTTTTGTTTGTTTGGATGGCATCCATCCAGTCTTTGCCTCAATGAAGCTCAATGCTGGATTTTTCCATGTTTCCCCATATAGCCCAGCATGTGCAGGGCATTGGATTACGGGCATTGTACTGAAAACAGGGTTTTTTTCCAAGTATATTTGGAACTAATACTTTGAGGCATGTTTGTTTTAAAGGAAACTTGGACATTATTGGGCTTTGACTAAACTGAAATGTTCTTGAAATGCTTTTTGCCTCGGCACTTTTTCTAAAAAATGGAACTTGCACACAAATAGGGAAACCAGTAGTATTAGCACTCCTAAAAATTAATATCGTATAATATTAAGTCAGAATAAAAAATCATCAAACCCATATGAATTTTCTGGAGCTTGTAGATTTCTTTAACTGCTGCTGAGAATTCATTTAGATCCATTGAGATGATAAATGCGCAAAACACGTAATATAAATGTACATATCTTACAAAGTATAGTGCTGTTGGAGCTTTAACAGTAGCAAAGCAGAGCAATTTGGCCCTGTCTGAGGTAGTGCTCAGACTACCCTGTGCAATCGTTAAACATCTTGCGATTCTGGTATACTTTATTCCTATCTCTACCAGAACTTCATTATTGTTTCCATCCCTGGATCCGTACTGGAGGGTAAATTTGGGGTTGAAAGCTAGGTAATGATGATAAAGCCTTCATCTCATGTCTGTTCCCCTTCAGAAGCTTACAGTGTGGATCTTGTCATGGCGTGCAAAGGATGTTCATGGCTCTCATACTGTTCCTCTCATTTCTTGACTGAACCTCTTGCAGTCCTTACTGAGTTCAGTGAAACATGCCTGCGAAATCTTAACAAGGGACCCAGAAGGTGGAGCGGCTCGTGTTCCCTTTGAAACATTCTCGTTCCTTTACTCTTACTTGGCCGGTATTGATGGAGAGATACCAGCGGAGAAAACTGATGCATTCCTCCGTGGAATTAAAGAACAAGCGTAAGTGAAAATCTGTGCATGGAATTTTAATGTATTGGTCACCTCTGGGTCCTTCATACACCTTTAATTTCAGGTGAATATTCTGTCTTCGCTTTGGGCAGAAGCCAAGGTTGACTAAGGTTATATAAAAATGTACATAGTTATTTCTTGTTAAGTGGTCAGCCTCGAGGTTTGAACTGTTAAATGATAAACTGCTATTTATCCACCTCTTTTTTTTTTTTTTTTAATATTGAAGTCACAATCTGGGGGTATCATTTTCTCTGTAGGAAGCAATTACATACAGGTTTGTATCATCTGCCTATTACTGGTACTGGAACCAGCAGCACCTTATGAGCTGCTCTTTTAGATTAACATAGATCATAAACCAGAGCGGGAAACCGGGAGTTCCCACTTGAAGTCCAAAGCTTCTATTGTGTCTCTCCTGAATTACTTCTTCCTGGAAATTTTATTGAGAAAACATCCAGTATTTACTTGTTCTTAAATGGTTTGGCTCTTCAGTTTTTGTAGTGTCAGCTATGGTAAGTTGTCCTGCTTGGAATACCCTTGGTGTTGGTTGCCTTCAGTGGATATAAAGGACAAAGGCAGGACATAGTCCCGCTGGAATACTTCATCCTGTTTTGCTGTTGGTACCAAGTTGGGGTGGTTGGGTACATTTCTAGTCCGTTGTGTTCCTCCTCCTACTGCTGAGGTTCTGAGGTTCTTTTCTAGTTTGGCGTCAGTGTTGTCAGTGAGCCATAAACGGATGCAGTTCTTCACAGCAGGAGATGTGCAGGTTGAAGGTTAAGCAAAGTCACTGCCCGGCTATTTCACCGTCAGTGACAGCTGTGTTCAGGTCTTCTCTGTGCTGCTGTGTCATCTCGGGCTTGCTTCGTAATGAAGAGGCAATCTTGTTCTCACCTCTTGACTTCAACTTGTTTGTTAGCAAATGATGTTTCTCCTCAGTATTGTTAGGTGTCCCTTTGACAGGACTGGGTAGAGAATACCCCATTGATGACTGGTCCATCCAAATGCCATTTTCTGAGGTGCTGTCACCATCGTTGGTGTTCACAGCTTGCTTGCTCTGAGTACTTCTGGACACGTGCACTTCATGATGATCAACAGGGTATTTACCTAGTGTGGCTCCCTTTTTTCTTGAGCACACCCACAGTGTTCTGTTGCTTAGACTGATGACTGATCACATTTTCATCAGCTTCTACAACAGCAAAAACTTCAAATCTATAGGCTTGCGCTAACAGCTCTTCTGACTAGGCCTAACTCATGCTACAGGTGAAAATCTCACCTCTATTACATGAAGTCTTGTGCCCTCAAAATTCAGTGTCAAAACCTCTTAACTTTTTAGCAGATGGAGGAAAGGATCCATCAAGATACTGCAAGTCTTCCTGCCAGAATTAGCGTGGAATGAGTGAAAATAGCAGGGTCTTCAATACAGCTCTCAGTGATAAACTCCCATTCATTTTAGCCATAGTTACATATAGGTCACACAAAATGCACGTTATTTTTAACCAAAAGATCTGTAACAGGCTTGTCGTCCTGAGTGCTGCCTACGTGACGTGTTTGCATACAGATCCTTACTCTTCCTACCAGCTGTCTGGAGTTGGTCTTGCTGTCTGTGGTGGGTTGACCCTGGTTGGATACCAGGAGCCCACCAAAGCTGCTCTATCACTCCTTTCCTCAACTGAACAGGGGAGGGAAAATATAACACAAGGCGTGTGGGTTGAGATGTGGACAGGGAGAGATCCCACACCAACTACTGTCATGGGCAAAACAGACTGAACTCTGGGAAATTATTAGCCATCAGATCAGAGTAGGGTAATGAAAGATAAAAAAATAATTCCTAAAACACCTTCGCCCCCCCCCCCCCCCTCTTCCCAGGCTCAACTTCACTCCTGAATTCTCTACCTCTTCCCACTGAGCAGCAGGGGCTCAGGGAACGGGGGTTGCAGTCAGCTCATCACACATTGTCTCCACTACTTCTTCCCTCATGCTCTTCTGCTCCAGTGTGGGGACCCTCCCATGGGAGCCAGTCCTCCACAAAATTCTCCAGCACGAGTCCTTACCATGTGCTGTAGCTCTTCACAAACTACTCCAGCATGGGTCCCTCCATGGGATGCGGTCCTTCAGGAAGGTTGCTCCAGCACGAGTCCCCTGTGGGGTCACAAGTCCTGCCAGGAGCCTGTTCCAGTGCAGGCTTCCCTGGGGGTCACAGCCTCCTTTGGGCACATTCACCTGCTCTGCCATGGGGTCCTGCCCGGCCTGTAGGTGGCTATCCGCTCCTCTGTGGACCCTCAGGGGCTGCAGAGGGACAGCCTGCCTCACCATGGACCTCACCATAGGCTGCAGAGGGATCTCTGCTCTGCTGCCCGGAGCACCTCCTCCTCCTCCCCCTCCTTCACTGACCTTGGTGTCTGCAAAGCTGTTTCTCTCTCCCATGTATTCTCAGTTCTCTCTCCCACTGTAATGGCTGTTGGACGAGGTTTTCCCCTATCCCAGAGGTACTACCACCGTCACTGACGGGCTTGGGCTTGGCCAGCAGCAGGTCCTTCTTGAAGCCAGCTGGCGTTGGCTCTATTGGACATGGGGAAAGCTTCTAGCAGCTTCTCCCAGAAGCCACCTTTGTAGCCCCCCTGCTACCAAAGCCGTGCCACACAAACCCAGCACACTGTCTTAGATTGCTACCAGCTCTGTGCACGTGGGAGCTCGAAGTTGCACAAGCACACCAATGAACTCATGTTTTGTCATTAGTTACCAGATTGACAATTTTTAGTAAGAAAGAACCACTTTTTAATCACACCGCTCTTGCTTGTAATTAATATAACCATGCACCATTAAAGTGTTCTCTTCTAAAACATCTGGTTTATTACTTTCCAGTGACCAACAAAGCGGCATGGTGCTGCTCAGAAACTTCATGGCCCAGCCCTCGGCACTGCTTTGATCAAGCCTACTCTTCAGCACCAGGTGAGAGGCAAAAGGAATAAATACAGGCAAGAAAATACTTTGTATTCAAAGGACTGGTATTTGCACATTACAACACAGGAAGCTCCTCTTCTCTGACACTTCCCTTCCTTTATCCCACATCCATGGATGTTAATTGAATACATGGTTATACTGTTCTCCGGCCTCTCAGATACTGATGCTCACGCCTAGGCAGCGATACCTTAACGCATCTGTTACACTCGGAGGTACGTTGTTGTGGACCTTCCTGCCTATACTTCATACGGTGATTGTAAGCAAAGCGGTAAAACACAGGACTAACTGTAGAGGCAGCTGGACAGCTCTCACTGGTGCATTTCCTGCCAGCGCAAACAGAAGACAGTATTGTAGAAAAGGTGGAGCTGCAGGCTTGTTCTTCTGTAGCTGCCTACTCCGTTGAGGGAACAAGCTTGGCTGATGACAACTGACCTTGCTGTAGTAGAGTGTGTGAGGAATTCACAGGACTAGAAATCGATACAGTAAAAATATCGCCGAAGTGGGATCCTCCCACAGGCTCTCAGCTTGTACCTGCAGGGCTTAACTCTTGCTGTGTTATCAGCATCTATCACTAATACTTACATGTTAGTCTACAGGATGGGAACTCCTCCCAGTTACCTCTGGAGGGAAACAGGAGTGCACCCAGTGGTTCAAAGTGGCAGTCAGCAATATTACAAGTGTCCTTGGCAGCTCCCTACCAGCTTCTGTGGAGAGCTATGTTCTCATCTTCTTTGCCAGATGACACTGATCCTAAATGTCTTTGAGCACGAGCTTGGGAACGTAGACTTTCCCCCCACTGGACTTTTGCCACTAGCTGCAGCTGAAGGTGTTTTAGCCTGTTGGAGAACTCTGCCATCTGCTCTCTCACCTCTGGTACATGTTGCAACTAGGCAGTAAGTGCTGTCTTTCTGGAACGCTGCTCCCAGGGGTGGCACGGTCAGATGGGAGGGCAGCAGAGGAGCTCTCTTCCTGCCTTTTCCATTTGGCATTGATCCTGGACTCCAGGGACCAGCTCTGTTCTATCTCCACTAACTCTTGCCCAGGAAGGCAAATTACTCCGGCCTCTCACAGATTTCATTCTTCAGCCTTGTCAGACCAAACTCAAATAGATAAGAGAGATGAATATAATTTATTAATAGATGCAGAGTGTTACATATTTACCCTTTTTTTTTTTTTTTCCTATGTACTGCCTCCATCCTGGCAAACCTCAACGCTATTCATTTTTGTGTCCAAGCGCAGCTGTGGTGCAGCACCACTGCTGTGTGTGAGGGCTGCTGTCCCTGGCGCAGCAGCAGTAACTGTAGTTCCAGTGCAAGTAACTTTCTGAACAGCTGACAAAGGAAATAATCAGGGTCTTGTTTCTACTTTCTTCGTTTATGGCTGTGATACTTGTCTTCATCCCTGAAACAAAAACACAAATAATGTTTAAGCTGGTAGGCTGAAGGGAAAAAAAAATCCTTGGAAAATGGAAAGCTCACATGAAATGTAACCATGCCCTCTTCTAAGGAAGGGCAATGTGCCCTTGTGGATGGTATTAGAAGCTGTGGCCTAGATTTGTTTTCTTTTGCCTAAAAATACGTCTAGAACTACTGAAGAGCAACAGCATTGTTTTGATTAAAGAGTAGGCCAGCCTGCGACAGCACTGCAGTAATCCTGTAGCGTGCTGTTGAAAGCGGCACCTTTCAGATGCGAGAGGAAATTGTGAAGTCTGGAACAGTGTGTGATCTCTCAGCACTTTCTGTTTTGCATTAGTAGCTCAGGCCACTGCCTTGTTAGACTGGAGATGTGATGAGCCTGGCTTCTTAATTGGCCTAGATCTTCCAGTTCTCTGCACTGCGTTCCACAGGCGTGGCTGCCTGACTGGGAAGCAGGAGTCAGCTGTCACTATCCACACTCACCTCTCTCTTTTTCTCCAGGAATCTCTGTCTTTGCCTTTTTCGCGACTCCGCTTCCGTTTGCTTGGACTCCTGCTGGTCTCTCTCCTCTGTCTGGAGCGCTCGGTATCCTTACAGCTTCCTCCAGACTGCCGCGAGTCCACTGAAGCTGAGCGCCTGTCTTCCTTTCTGAAAAAAAAGTTACTGATTTTATTCAGTAACAAGAGTTTCACAGTACTGGTTTTGTAATAAAATGACCTACTACTGGTGTAAGACAGAAGAGCTATCTTTTATTAAGCCTCTCTGTCTCCCTAAGAAACACAGTACCTCCCAAAAGAGGCCCAAGGTCTGTGCTCTTACATGTGCACCTCTCGGCACCCTGTTGAATCCAGTTATTTCTTACAAACACTGCCCCTCAGTTTTATCACCTCTGCTCATGAAACAGGAGGCAGCAGAAGGGGTTCACTCTGTTTTTCTTTAAATCCCCAACTCTTCAACCACCTGCCTTCAGCTGCTCCCTACAGCTTGAGAACTTCCTCAGGTCCCCTGTGGCCTTTCCATTCACCTTCATTTGAGTGCCAGAAACACCTTCAGTGTTACCTTTTGATTTGTTTCAACAACATTTTCCTCTCAAATATCTCCTGAAGAAACACAAGTAGACTGTCACTGGGTCATGATTCCATCATTACTTCAGCAACAGATGTTTGGAAGAGCGTGTGGTTTGCCTGACACGGGAAGAAACGCGTCCATAAAACACATTCCCACTTATCACTGTGAACACTGCTAACTGGAAAGGGTTCCCTAAGTTGTGAAAACCTTTTCTCTGAGGTATTTTATATCCACCGCAGCATTTCCTGTCATGTGGTAGAGAAGGGGAAGAATTTGTGTACTTGTATTTCCAAGTGTCCTTCTGTCCCCAGCTATGATATATATATGCATTTGGACACAGAGGGCACGCTTCAAACCACAGCTCCACCAGAAACTCCCTGTTCAGCTGGGTCACGCACAACTTACCTCCCTGCCCCTGAAAGCAAGCCAGTCGCTCATTTGTCCCCAGCCTTCATGCAGACAGAGCTTCTCAGGCGAGAGCTTAACAAGCTTCATACACAACAAACGGTGAGTGTGTCTCAGCCAAGGCTGGTGTACACCGCGTTAGAGAGGCCATCAGGTAACATTACAGGCTATCAGGCTGCCCACATCCCTGAGGAATCTGCTGACCGCGACATACCTTCCTGAGGATTTTGACTTCCCTCCTTCACATATCTCCAAGTTATCCAACCTATTCTCCTCCTGCCATTGATGGCTGAGTTCTTCCATGTGCACGCCAATCACATCCCGGATCACCTGAAAGAGGTATTTCAGCATAAATTTAAATAGCGCCATTTTACAACAGGCAGTCCACTGCATCTCGCTGGTATTTTCACATTCAAAATTTGATAGTCAGAAATGCTCCTGTTATTTGTAACTTGCTGCAACGAACCAAAAACCAGAAGCAGCTTCCTCTATTGTTTGCAACTCTAATAAGGCGTGGTACAAGAAACAGAAAAAGAGAGACGTTTTCTGCCTGAAAGGGTCTATCATTGTTTATGCTGACATACAATAAGCACTTTTGTGCAAAAAACTCTTTATTTTCAGATCTCACCTCAGTGTAAGACTTCTTTGTTATATGAACATTCTTTGCCCTGTATGACTGCCGCCGCCTTTTGTAGTCTCGCATTTCAGCCAGAATTTCAAGGTGGGACTTCGGACCTTTCTGACTGTCATCTAGGAAAAAATTGGAAGGAAAACAAGTGGTCATTAGCAGGGCTTTAGGGCCTGCAGGCATGCTACTCTGGTGCTTTAGTAATGAAAGTCTGAAACATGAAATACTGTGTTCTTTCTGAAGCTTCTCCAGTATTTAGTAACCACGATGAATTTAGCAGAAGTTTCCTCTCCAACCTTCTTGCTAGCTGTTTACACCAGACTAAAGAGCCACCAACCCCGTGGTGTTATGCGGTCTCAGTCTCCTAACACTGATACACATCAATATATGGGCTTGCGATTTGGTCAAATGCCTACAAAATACGGCCATGTTTTCAAAGCCAGTATGACAGTAAGGCACAAAGACTGGCAAAGCCAGATGCTGTACAACATCTCCCTGTGTAGGTGACAAACACTATCTCCTATCTCCTAGGCATAGCAGGGCCCACAGGGTAACCCAGATGCTTACGTTGCACGTGGTATGGTTACAAACTGGCATGACTCAACAGGGATGAGAGGCCTTGGTCCAACACGCCCATGTGTACCTTGCTCAAGAGCTCCATCGGACAACTGCTAATCTTTCTTGTTCGGCTTTTGCTCTTAAGTGATCTTTAATCTCATCATCTCTTACAGCAAATACTGTTCCAAGCTGCGCAGTAAGTTGGCAACATTAAGCAACCTGAAGTCAGTTGCAACAAAGACAAAAGATCCATCTGCTAAAACACCCGCAGTAAGTGTGCCAAGAGCAGAGCACTCGAGGGTTTCTCAGAAGGAAAACACCATAGAGGGAACCAAAGTAGTGGGTTTGGATGCCAGGTCTTCGTTGTGGCTTTTAAGAACAACATACTTTTCACAATAAAATAGCACAAGCAATTCTGTTTGGCTTTCAACAAAACTCATTTAACTACACAAAGTGGAAGTTTTGAGCCATAAATTCAACAAGGATTGTTCTTCAAACCTTGGGTGATTTTCGCTGCTAAATCCACAAAGAGATCACTGTCGTTTTCCATTATTTGGGATCTAGACCTCTGTTTCTTTGTTTCCTCAACAACATAATCATAAAGAGCAAGGCGATCAGCTTGAGTCAGGTCACAGGTAAAACGCTTGTGATTTTGAGGAACTTCCACAGGCAGTAATGAGTAAGAGCCTGGAGGTTGAACAGACAGCTGTTACTAGTAAAGTAGTATAATTATACAGGAAAACACTGAGAAGCTCAACAAACAATGCAGTAAATACCTATGCTGTTCTCATCCTTCCCCTATGTATCTGTGAGAAGTTTCATCCTTCTTAATTTGGAAGGATAAAAATTGCTCAAAGGATAAAAAAAGGCCTGAATCCCCCGAGGCCCACA
>JAVSBS010029258.1:66269-79703 GCA_033124195.1 Coracias cyanogaster | reverse complement strand
GGGGGGGAAGGAAGCATATGTTATAGCAGTTTCTAAATAAAGTATTTGGGATACATTTTGCTCTGTTACTTGCTTCAGTGCAAATCCAGGGTCAAAATCTGACAGAGCAGAAAATGAATTGAAGGGAGATGCTTGAATATGACTATAACAATTTTCTTTTTGACAGGCTTCATATTAATTCTTTTTCTATTCTACCGAGGTGACAATGGGAAAACTAAGGGAATTATTTAAGATGAGTTTCATCTAGTCTGAAGGATCCTCATTAGTACTGATGTACAAGTTGTAGAGAATCCACTTTTACTTTAAAAACATCAGCCAAGAGATGCAAAGCTGAGAGGCAGAAAAAGTTGAGATGAAGTTTTAATTCAAATTATAATAGCAGTGAAGTCAGCAGAACAGTAGGCATAGTTTCCAGCCACTTTCATATGTTAGCTAACCCAATTTGTTTTGAAAATATGTCCCACATGACACCACCTCATCTGTCACCAAGTATGCACATGTTCATATGTATAGTGATATAAGGAATACGCCCAATTGCAGTGTAAAAGAGGAAGGTGGAGAGTAAGTATCTACCGGGAAAATTCTGGCAAATCCAGAATATTAAAAAATATTCTGGTTACCTAGGCACTCTGCAAGATGCCACACGTTCCAACAATTTTCAAATGCTGGCTAAAATACCATTCCCTTCCCCTACCCTCTCCCAGGTATTTTCATCTACAGAAATACTCATAAAAACAACAGTATTTTTTTTTCCCAGAGCAATGCAACTTTATCCAACACCCCAGGTTGCTATCAGAAGTCTACTTTAGCAATACTCCTGTGTACCACGTTTATTACTTTTAAGAAAGAAACAGAACTAAGGCTACAGAAGCTGAAATATTTTCAACATTTTGATTGTATAAACTAATAAAGATTCTCCTCCCAGACCTAGGATCCCTGAAGTCAATAGTTTCTGAAAATAAATTGTTTCTCACTTTCCATACTAAAAAAATAAAATAAAATTAACAATCAATACAAAGGTCAAAGGTTTTTCTACACTAAATGTTTTTAAAGCCGTTTTTCCCCTTTCCTCCTTCTGAAGGACATCTAACATTAGAAAGCTGTAATTATCACAGCATCATGTGTCTTTGCAATTTCGCTTTAATTTAAAACATGAAGTCATGCACAGATGTGACATACATGATTACATGTATTTGCTACAGATAACCACATTTCCTTTCCCTCCTAAGGTTTATTAAATAAAGCTCTGATCTAGTAACGTACTTATCCTTATCCTACATCCAGGCTTTAAAGTGCAGCAGTGGAAATATTTAAAACATGCTGCCTTTGTGATTTATATTTGTGCATGTCATTGAATCATAAGTGCTATTAAGACTTCAGCACAGAAATCATCTCTGATGACACATCTGGTAAATGTACCTTATTTGATTATTAGATACACAGTCCTAAATGAGCTTTCGGTTATACTGAAAAATATTATCAATAATCAATAACAACAATTTTTTTCTGGTTTTATATTTATGCAATAAATAACATCTGCAGCACTTGCTGAACATAAGTTCATTTTCTGCAATATTTCAAGTTTTGTACTACCAAAATAAAGAAGAGGAAATCCTTTATTATAACAACAGGAACTCTACTTAGCTCGATAATTACTGTCCTTTAAGACTTCTGGATTTAAGTGCAATCCCAAAGAAAAAGGAATTGGAGGTAAGAATAGCCTGATTTTATATTTCATCTCTTTCTACTTCTATCCAAACTTTTTGAAGAAATCTCATGTTTTCTGTGATAAAAGTGTAATGAATTCAATTATACTCTATCCTTTTGCATCTTCTCTACAGTTCTGTACAGTTAGATTAATACTGTTATGAATGGAGTAGAACTGTTTTGTAGCTCCCTCTGGAACTTAAAAAGGAAAATTGGATGACTTGGCAAAGCTCATTTGCACTCAGCAGCTTGACTAAAATCTATCTCTGGATAAAAGAAAACAATGTGAAACAAGGATTAGAACAGACTGTCTTGCATAAGACTGGGCTCTCCTCACCATCCACTGCTTGTTTCAATACACTTCAAAAGAATATCATTCACTATCCAAATTGCCAATGCTGTTTATCAATGTAGGAAGTCAACCCACTTGAGCTTTTTCACTTTCAGAGTGATAATGTTTTCAAATCCTAAAAATGAAAAAACAAAAAACAAAAAAACACTGCCAAGAAAACCACCAAACCCCTCTAGACTAAAGCTATTAAAAATTAGACTTTTTTGTCAATTTACCAGACTACTCCTAAGTGCCAATACTTCCTGAACAGTGGAGAGAAAGCAATGGTTGCCACAGCTCCTGCTACATAACTATTGGGAAGCATTGGCTTCTCAGCAGTTGTGATGGTAGGACACCCACTGACTACAGTACAACACTTACAAACAGTGATTGTTGTGTATAATGGGAGGTCATATTAATATTTCATGAGATCATAGATCTTTAATGGGTAATTAAGATCCCTTCTGGCTACAAAAAAAAAAAAAAAAAATCTTACAAAGAGCAATTGAAGGAGCTGGGACTGTTTACTCTGAGGAAGAGAAAGCTAAGGGGAGACCACATCACTCTCTACAACTACCTGAAAGGACATTGTAGAGAGGTTGGTGCTGGTCTCTTCTCACAGGTAATTAGCGATAGGACAAGAGGGAAGGGCTTCAAGCTGCAACAGGGTAGGTTTAGACTGGACATGAGGAAAAAAAATTTCACTGAAAGAGTCGTCAGATACTGGAACGGGCTGCCCAGGGAGGTGGTTCAGTCACCATCCCTGGAGGTGTTTAAGGGTGGTTTAGATGTGGTGTTGAGGGATATAGTTCAGGGGAGAACTTTGTAGAGTAGGGTTGATGGTTGGACTCGGTGATCCCAAGGGTCTTTTCCCAACCTGGATTATTCTATGAGTCTGTCTTCTGCTCAGAGCCTCACCAAGCCTGGCTGTGAATGCCTCCGGGGATGAGGCCCACACCACCTCTCTGGACAACCTGTTCCTGTGTTCCACCGCTTCTTGCTAACGTCTTATCTAAATCTACCCTTCTCTAGTTTAAACCCATGGCCCCTTTTCCTATCACTACATGCCCTTGTAAACAGCCCCCCCCACTTTTCTGTAGCTCAGTGTGCGTGGTGCGCCGCTCGCCAGCTCCGGAGCACAGCTCAGCCCTGAGTCTCACCTAACAAATTAGGAGCAATGCCCCTGAAATAAGGGTTACCTCATCCCTTTCCCTCTCCATTCCTCCTAATGATGTCTTCCCCAGCCCTGCACCTTTGCCAGCTCCGACCCTTCTGAAGGCATTAAGCGTCCTCTCATGATTCCCAGAGGCTGCGGTACATAGTGGTACGGTTCCCTAAAAAGATCTATCTGGTAGCAGATGAATTTCACAGAGACAGGTATTACTTTTGAGTTGATACAGACCTGCTTATAGAATGGACTTCAGAAATCCCTTTTTTTTTTTTTTTAATACATCTGTGGACTGCAGTTAACATGGTGGGTTTAGGAGACATTACAGATAGAGTTATGATCTGAAAAACAGCCTAGAGACTTGCACTGTGTGCGTCCAGGATTCTGAGAAGATGCCTGGCCATTTATGGCTCCACTAGAACTGGGGTGGTGCAGAAGGAAAACAAAAAAACAACCCAAAACTAGTAGTGGCTTGAATATTTTGATTTATTCGGAAAACAGGAACCTTATATTGGATCCTAGTTAATCTTTAGAGAACCTTCCAAGAAGTTATTAAACAAAATACAATTTGAGATAAATATATGCATGTGGAAGTTTTCGCGTATAAGCAGTCATGCAGCTTTCTGTATCGATTCAGTCAATAAAATATGTAAGAAATACTTGTCAAACATTGTCTGTATGAGTTCATCGGTAGAATTTCCCAGACACGGGCTGTCACCATCCTTCCGGCTGCTGTGCTCTCTGAGAAGAGGGGAAGCAGTCTGGGATTCCCTTTGGTTTCATCAGACGGGAGAAGGAAAAGTGCCTTTTGGGAACTTTTCGTCATCTTTGATGCTTCTTTGCCATCACTTTGACCATACTTGAAATGCATTTCTATTTTGGTAATAATATATTGATAATCGCTCTTTTAAGGAGTGAATTTTCATCTGAGCTTACACTCAGCTTCTAGTATTAGATACATTCCTACCCAGCAACAGAGCTTCAAAAGTCTGCTTGAAGCCAAGATATATCTACTGCTGCTTTATCCACCTTAAGCCAGTAACCCCCTGTGTATAATTAGCTAGTGGAACTCAGCCACTGGAGTGATTAAGGAAGGAGTTCAAGGGTAAATGAAGCAACTAGTTGGCTTACAAATGAGTCATATCCAGTAGTTATTGCTAATAAAGATTATATAGAATGTGGGACTTCTTTCTCTTTAAGAGAGTTTCTAAACATTACACTGTAGTTTGTGGTAGATTTATCCTCCAATATGTCTTTGTGTTCTTGTTTCTTTTGGGGCTTGTTTTCACCTTCTGAAGCTTCATGTGCTTGTGTCATCTGAGACAGACACTAGACTGGGCCACAGACCAAGTCTAGGGTGGTGACTCCTTTGTCTCCCGTTTCTCATCATGTGAATTCTTTTGTCTCTGACAGGGTTCTTGGAGCATTTCCTGTCCTATCCGGCATACCAGCGCTATCAGAAGGCATCAGTCTTCTGGTGTTATTAATTAACATAACTAATGAAACGTAATTATACCCAGTTCAAGTGAATTAGTATTGCTCTCATTGCATTGTTTGAAATGGAATTGAGGAAGACTCTATGCTGTAGAGACATTTTACTTTTAATGTGTTTCTGCTCTTTGAAAGAGTTGTCTGATCTCGATCTGTTTCTGGCACATTCTCAGTGAAATGCAGGTGGCGTTTCGTTTGTTTCTTAGACATTTCTCATGTCTGGCTGAATAGCTCCGGGGGATAGCTGTGAGGAGAGTCAATAGCCTGGCTCCAGGGAAGCTTCTGCTGGCATGAGCGAAGAACAGCCGCAGGAGTGGGCGCTTACCCGGTGATTTCAAGGAAGTCAGGTAACCGAGAATGGGTAAGGACATACTTCATGTCTGTTTTTTCTCAGGTTTATGGCTGATAGAAGGAAAAGGGGGTTGTTTCGTTTTGTCTACCCCTCACTCAGGGTGTGGTGCTAATACACCTGCCTGATTTAATGACTGGCTACTGATGAAAGGGTTTTCTGCTCTTCCTCCTCTATTTACAGCTGTGCCTTCCTGCCCCTGCCTTGTCAGCAGAGATACTCATCAGGGCACTGTAAGAGTGAGCTAAATTGATAGAAAACTGACTATACAAAGGGAGGCATATTGTTTTTTCATTTTTAGCTCTCCAAACTGGCTCAGGTTTGGATCATATCAGCTGAAGAAGTGGAGGTCCAGATGACCCAGATTCCAAACTACGGAAAATGTCTGTGGTTCTTTGGTAGACCACGTGTTGTATGCATCTCATTTACTTGTCAGATACCTTCTTTTTTTACCCTTCGTCTATCTTGTTTATTTAGATGATAAAACTATTATATTCTCTGTTGTCTGGACAACAGCTTGTATAATACAACCTTGATGTCAGCCTGTAAGCACTACCATAACATAAATACCTAGTCCACAGTGAAAAATAACCGTAATAAGATGCAAGAAGAGGAAAAATTCTAATAATAATACATGCAACAGCAAGACAACCAGTATTATCTACCCATGTGCTGGGAAACCAAAGTTTCTGTATGTTAGGTTAATCACTCTCTTGTTAATATCTGGGATTCTAAAGAATATCCTCATATAATGCCCCGGGGCTGATATTGTGAAAAAGGTAAATCTGTTTTTTTCTTAAAGTTATGTCAGTTGGTTCTGTAAGTAAACATGCGTGCTTTTGCTGCAATGATATAATCCTACCTATCTACTTTATTTTTAAGGAAGTGAGTTTTTAGCCCCGTGATGGTACTAGTGATACCAATGCCTGATCAGGACAAAAAGTTGAAGAGCACAGAGAAAGCAACAAACAAGAAACCTCATGAGGTCTCTATGAGGTATAGTATCTGATGTCTTTGAACTTCAGCAGGATGCGTGTGGAATTTGCACTGGCTGCCAAAGCAGAATGCTTTAATTTGAAATGCAGTATAAACATGACAACTGTTACTCTGGTCACAATGTTTATTTGCACCTCTGTTGATTTAAAGCCTTTTGGAGAAGCTATAAATTCTTCTGTATGCAAAAAGGGGACACTAGGCAACGCTAGAAAACTCTGTTTTCTGTCGGTAACGTTATGGCTTGTTGACCTTCTTTACTCGTACACAAGTAGTTTTATGTAACTATTAACACATGCATTTATGCTATTGTGTTTTATCCTAGGGATTATTCTGATCTTAAAAGACTTCAGTCTCTCTTAAATGTTCGGTCAAGGAACCGACAGGTATTTTTCAATAACTTTTTAAACATGCTGTAGAATTTTATAATTGTAAGTAATGGTGAGTATGGTTTGTGGCAGATGCTTTTCATAGAATCATAGAATGTTCGGGGTTGGAAGGGACCTCTGGAGATCATCAAGTCCAACCCCCCTGCCAAGCAGGACCAGAGAATCTAGGGCAGGTCACACAGGAAACCTGTGTAAGGAGCGGGGTGGTGATCACAAGTATGGAATGGCTTCCCTGAAGAGTTAAAGAGGGTAGAGCTTCTACCTAAGAAAACTAGCAAGGACTCTGCTGGCTCTCTTGGCTTCTTGCTCTCTGCCTCCAAAGGAGTGCAATTTTGGTATTAACTAGTAAAAAAACCCACCATTTCAGTTTCTGCGTTTGAGGCAAGCTGGACGGATAAAGCAATAAATTTGTGAGTGATGCATTTGGCCACAGATTCATACGATAACAAGCACTGCCAATCTAACAGGCAGAAAAGCCTCCATCTCTCTTAACACATGTGAATTTCTTGAAGCAAACTATTTGCAACAAAATGTTTATGTTTCGTGCAGAAAGGGACACATCCCAGGTGTCTGTGGACTCCTGGTACAATTATATTTGGGCATTGGTAGAACTCCATTTCTTTGTTGAAGGAGAAAGATGGAGCCCTGCGTCATTGCATCGTTTGTTCATCATGTCACTCATTTACAGATCGCTCCAGATCTGGACTGCAGAACACTTTCTTAGCAAAACATCTCACATGTAAAACTAGATATTTCCCGCTTCTCACCATTTTGCAAAGGGTTGTTTTTGTAGCTATATCTGATCCATTTTTCCTGTGCGAGTGAAGATGTTTGTCCCTTTGCATTTATGCTCTTTGGTAGAGTTTGGAGCTGTTTGATGTTTCCTTTCTCCTCTGGAGACATCTGCAAGCACGTAGTCTTCCTGGATGGGACCATTAAGCTCCAAGTTCTTTTCAGAGAAACTTGACAGGACAGCACAGCACTGCTTGTCTGCTTTCATAATTGTTCCTCAGTTTGATTTAAAACAGTCCATTTAAATCATTACAATAACTGACTTCTTTTCTTCTAACTACAGAGACCTCAGGGAACAACAACAACAAATCTCAAACCATGACCTACAAATAAATGAAGATGCATTGAAACAAGCCTACCTTAGGGTCTTATGTTTATCCGAGGCAGTACTCGGCAAACCTCCAGAACATCTATTTATTGCACAAATACAAGATTTTACTGCTCTCCTACAGTATAACAATATAGATCCATTGCTTTTATAAAGCAAAAGTGATCTTAAAGCCTTAAGGAATGACAGAAATCACATCTTTCAAACGCATTCTCCTTCCCAAGCTGGAGCATCCAAACTCGTTCATTTTTCCATATAATTTAATGCATCAGTCACTGCTAACCATCCAGATCCTTGAGGATTTTGCCTTGTGATCTAAGGCTCATTTTACCTATACCCAGAGGAGGTCCGGAGCAAGGCACTTAACTTCGGCTGTCTAGCAACTCAAGAACTAAAGGGTTTTCAGCAAACTGCTTTTATTTCAAGGGCTCACTGCTGTGGTAGGGCACAAGTTCCCTTTGGGCTAACACAGCAAAACTCCGGTGTGCAGGAGAGGAGACAAGAGCAACCTCTAAACAGAGCGGGGAGGGAGGGATGTTCCTGGGGCTGCCCCTTTCTCCCCTTTGGCTCCAAAAGAGGCCAAGGGAAACTTGCTCCAATGTAGGTGTCTTGTTTTCAGCTATCTAAAGTCAGATGAGAGGCACATGTCACCGTGGCATGTAGTGCAATCATCGCAATAGCTGCCGTGGCGTTGGAAGCCAAACACACCTTCTGTCTTACTACCACGCCTTGTCCAAACTGAGCCCACAGGACAGATTCTGCTGTCCCCACGCCATTTACCAAAGGCTCAGCCTTCTGCTTTGTTGGGCGTTTTTTGCTCCCCTATATTAAAAGGGATTCTTAGAAACCAAGAAAACGTTTTGCTTTAGATCAGGTCCCTAGCAAACAGCTGCTAACTCTTGGATTTTCAGACACCTTGTTGCTGAATCTCTCAGTTTTGAGGAATGTAAGAGAATACACAAAGCTGATAATCATGATCATTTCAGCATGGGCACAACTGAAGAGTCAGTCTCTACTTCCCTCTGGTCTTCGCCCCATCCCTCTGGTTTGTGCTCACTCTCTTAGTTCCACAATTCATGTAGCTTTGTGTTTTATGGTTAATTAACATCATAAGAAAGTTCTGCTCAGGCTATTCATGCAGTGGGAGGGTTCAGACACTCTCCCACGTAGCTGATGTTGCTGCCTGTCCCTTAGCACAGGCTCTAAGGAGGACTCCGTCCTCCATCCACCCGTCTGCTCTCGCCAAGCTGGGGATAACAGTATTTTTGAGACTTCTGTTCCTCTATCAGATGGGTTGAAATACACCCGTAGTTCTATAGTTCTGGGGGGACTGGTGAACAGCAAATGGTGTGAGCACCTCGGTGTGTTAACCTGAAAACCATCCCCAAACCCAAAGGGGACCTTCACCTGAATCTGGGGCTTCATAAAAACCATCCCCAAACCCAAAGGGGACCTTCACCTGAATCTGGGGCTTCTTATTTGCATGAGCGGTCATTTACAGAAGACAGAGACCATGTGTAAGTAAACAGGTATTTTTATAAAAGGGGAAAGAAAGTATGTACATCGTATATAACAAATGCAGATTGTACTGGAATACGTATGGCACGCCAATTAAAATAGAAACCTTACTAAAAACATTGACACAAAGGAGTAAAGCTCCAGCACAAGGCACAGGGAATTCATCAGACTCCTCTTGGAAAAACGGTGGGATGACACTTCAAATCTGGTGCCACATTTACCATTGCAACAACCACCCAGCCCAAGACATTGTTCAGTACCTCCTGCCTGGCTTTTCAGTCCTCCTTTGGTTTTCCAAAAGGCCATTCCCCAAACTAACTTCCTGCTGGAATCTCTCGTCTTTATTCTCATCATGACACAGCGAATAGGCTGAGGGATTTAAAGTAGCAACGTACAGCTCTTGCCTAGCAGTGTTCATCGTAATAAAACCAGCACCTCCCAATAAGATAAGTGCTATTTTCTTTATCTGATAAATGGATACTTTGCAATGAAATTTCCATCTTTTACCAGAACTGCTTTAAAAGCACTGTGAGTAAGCAGCAGCTTACTTTTACAAAACTGAACTTTATTTACTACCAAGCAGCGGTTCAACGAGTTCCTAAAGCGCACCTCTAGTTTCAAGGGCAGGTGTGGTGTCATGGAAGTCCCCGCTTTAGTTAATGGGCACGGGAAATAGGGCACTGAGGCACAAGTTTTGTTCTGACATCAAAATTCATCAGCTATGACATCAAATTCATCAGCTATTTTTCATCCCTATAGATGGAAAGCATTTAACTGAATCCCTCTCCTTGTATGTGTTAAGTGCTTAATCCTTCAGCATGTTTTTAATTTTTACCACACTGAGAAAAGATTTGAATAAAAACTTAATAGTGGGGAAAATATTTATAAAGAAAACCAAAATATTTACAATATTTCAGCTCTGTTATGATCAGTAAGTCCTTGTGGCACAGCTCTCTGCTTTTCTAAACTATTGTCACTGAATTCATGCACAATCCCCAACATCAGAGGATAAAGCAAATCAGTGTTATATTACCAAAGAATAAGTGGAAAAGGAAAAACAAATGCTCATTTTGGCTGAAGAAGCTGCTACTGAGGCTGAGAAGATTGTGGGAAAGAACAGCCCTTTATTCTCTTCATTCTAGCAATTATTTAGTGTGGAATTTTCTTGAAGGCCAAAAAATCATGAGCAGCTAAACTATGTCAAAAGGAGTTGAAATCGTGTCTTAGAATCAGCACAGTGACAGTAATAATTACTAGTAACAAAAAACCCATATTACAGCACTTAGATCAATGAATGCCAGATATTTAATGTACAGGCTGAAAAAATCGATACGAAAGCAAGTGTAAAAAGTGTATTCAGATTTAAATGTCTCAATCAATCAGTGTTTCTAAGAGCTACGCAGAAACAATGCCCTGTCAAGTTCTACTCATAACTCATCACTTTACCACAGCTGTATTAAATATCATACATTCTATGCCACCAAAGGAAGAGAAAAAAAAGAAAAAAAAGAGTAAAATCTCTCTTGTAAAATTCAAGGAAACCAGGTATGTAACAATAACAAATTGCTTCAGAATAATTCTCTGCAGAGATTAGGTCATTAACGTTTGACCGATGTCGGCCAATGAGCAGATCTTTGACACAAAGTGTCCCAGTGTCAGAGGCAAGCAGCCAAAAATGAAGCCTCCTGAAACAAGCTAGTCCCCTGGTAGGACCTGCTTTGTTCTCTAGACCTGCTCTTCTCGTCCCACACCGAAGAGTAACGTAGACACAGCCTGTTACTGGTCACGGCGAGTTGTGCCGCCGAAAAGCCCGTGACATCACCAGGCTTTCCCGAGAAACTCCCTCCCGTTACTGTGCTGCTCAACGTCTGGGGTCAATTCTGCGTCCTTAAAAACCGATAGTGTTGTGGAGTCAGACCCTTCCACCCCGCATCCAAGGGCTGCTCTCAGCCCTCCTTTCACGGGGGTGAGGGGCAGACGTGCCAACGACAGTGTTCTGCCCCAATTCACCCTGTCTTTAAACTTAAAACGGCGAGAGACAAGAAGGGAATAATCAAGTCATCCTGTAGATTACAGGAGTAGGCGCCCCAAAATGGTGCGACTGCTTGTTCTGAGGCTCTGTGGGCAACACCAGGGAAAATGCAAATCTTTGCAGGAGAGAGGAAGGGAAGATTTACTGAAGCGATATTTTGAAACATTACTGTGAGAAAACAATGGAATTATCACAAAATGGAATTTCACGCTCCCAGCAAACCCCCGCCAGAGACAATGGCCTGACAAATGGCGTGCAACGCAAAGCAAGAATGCAAGTTCTGCTCCACCAGTTTCCCAACCAGTCCTCTCACATCTACCATTAATGTCTGACCTAAGATTTGTGACAGCAGTTCAACAGTCATTTTGCAGAAAAAAAAAAACCTGTTCAGTGGGTTTTTCTTTAAAAAAAATCTGCAATATTCTGACTAATTCTGAGCCTGTTTAAAAAGGAACCAATTTATTTAATAACTTCACCAAGCAAACAAAATAAGAAAGCTACAAAGCTAAACTGGTCTTACTGCCCAGCATTTCAAACAGTAGAAACTTCACAGTCAGCTCCAAAGACTACCAACAAACATCTACAATCTTAATTTGTGTTTTGTCGTGATGTTTTCATCAAAATGTTTGACAAAGAAGGAGCACAATAAGGGAAAAATCATAGATAAATAAGTGGAAAAGTGGTCAAAATGTGATCAATGGAGACTTTTCTGAAAATGCAGAATGGAAAGTCGCCATTCCGTCTGGGACAAAGACATCTGAAAGCAATAGGGACAAAAACAGGGGAAGGGGGGAAAAAAAAAAACCCCAAAAGTGTAAAAGAACAGGAGAGCATCATCCAGCAAAGCATCTGCACGCAGGCTCACCACGAAGCAAAGCCTGAAGGTGAGCTCCAACACGAGCACACTGCTGGGTTTAGAGGGAAGACAACAGCAAGAGACAACGGTACTTCAGTAGGCGCCTACCAAGAGCTTGCTGTTTTTGAGAAGACGTGTTTCTTTTAGTTGCCATGTCAGAGCTTTCTAGCTAAGCCTGTGATTCCAGGCTGCAAAACGCCACTGAAGAGGACACAGTGACTCTTGCCAGACTAACTGCTTGAAGACAGACTGCCTACGAGGGGAAGAGACCATTTTCAATCCACTGGTCCCTAACATAGCCCTTATGAATTTTGTCAATGGAGAGTTTTGGAGAGACCATTCTGTCTGGGAGAGGTCACTGATGCCTGGTCCCTAAGCACGGCCTGGGTGGATACACGCATCCCCACTGAAAACTGGCTTGCCTATGGAAAGCACCATCTTACTACTGAACTCAGGAGAAAAAAAAACACGATAGGAATGTCCTTAGGACATTTTGGGTGAGGAAATTTTACCAACTTATTCCAAAAGCCCATTAGAAATATACCTAGAAGAAAACACAAGAAAACAGAAAAGAGCAAGACTGCCCGCAAAAATCATTCATAAAAAGAAAAGTAAAAGTAACATCAAGCTATATAGATAATTGTTTTCATTAAAAAAAAGACAAAAGAGAAGCACACCTACCGCCCGCAGTTCTGGTCAGGTTCTCCCCTTCTCCCCACAAAAAAAAGTAAAAATTAAAAATACAAATAAAATAAATTAACCCTTTCATCAGCCTTGTTTCTAATCAAAACCATTTCTTCCCCCACGACTTTGTTGCCTGAATACATCTGTTAGAAGTCTTAAGGAAAAAAAAAAAAGCAATTGTTCAGATGAAAGTGACAGCAGAACTTTTTCCCATTCTTTGTAATCCTGGGATTATTTCAATGGAAGGTTTGCCCAGCACTGGTGAGAGGAAATGGGTGCTGGGCACAGGCATCCTGCTCAGAAGGTCGGGATCATTCATCTGAGCTGGCAGAGGGTGCTTGAATGAAGGTTATTGCCTTTCTGGGACTCGCTCTGAAAGCCATCCCTTTGAACTCCAAACCAGTACTTTCTCTCTGAACCGTCATTCTGCCTAATGGTTTAGATAATATCTTTCTCATAATAATGGCCCTGATTCACCAGAGTACTCAAACATGCAAATGGCATCATTTAAGCCAACATGAATCACATGCTCCAAGTTAAATATGTGGTTTAGTGCGTGGGCCAATGGGACTCCCAATGCACACAGTGAAGTAGAAATGTTATGAGTTGTGTTCACAGATATGTACTTGATGATTAATTTTAGGGTATTTTTTCTTTATAAGTTGCAACGCGCTCAAGCATGGTCTCAAGCGCCCCTGATTGCTCCCCTGAAGCCACAAGTGAGCAAAATAGATCATCAAAATAACGCGGATGTTTGCGCAATGCTGAGGCAAAGGTGCCCCCTGCTTCGACATCG
>JAVSBS010029258.1:48925-61777 GCA_033124195.1 Coracias cyanogaster | reverse complement strand
CAAGCCCACCACAGGTGGGCTAGACCCTGAGGGGTAGCCGAGGGGTCTGTAGGAACCTGCCCTACGCTGCAGCCCAGCTGCCGGGCCACCCCTCAGTGGGAGCACTGCAGGCTCTGGTGCCAAGAGCCCAGCTCACGGCTCTGCTGAAAGCAAGCCGTGAACCGCTGCCCCAGTCCCACCCGCCTCCCGTGGCACCCGGGTTAGCCGGGCACGCCAGCTCCCATCCTCTGGCTAGGTGGGAACCTGAGCTTTGTGCAAGTACGAGAGCATTCTAAGGCCAGGCAGCTCAAAGGCCACAAACATGACTCTCCTTTTTAACCCACAAAGCTGAACCACAATACGGAAACAAGGGAGAGTTTCCTTGCTGCTCTTCAGAGGTATGGTCCTGGAGACCCCACACATGCCTCCACACCTCTTTAGCTCTTAGCCAAGGCTCATTGACAATCATCAGCAGGACCCATAGCGCAGCCAGCTCAGCACAGTCACGACATGCCCAGGATTATCTTACCTTATTCCAGCAGCCTTGAACCGGAAGGCCATCTTCCCCCTGCAAAAGAGATGGATGAAACAGCAGTTTAGGACACAGAGAATAGTGCAGAGATCCCAGAAAGAAGGAGTGGGTTAACTGCTGCAACAAACAGTCTGAACCAGGGCTGGAGGAATAGTCTGCGTGATATTCCTCACCCCTTGGAGTGACCCAGGCTTCCGTCTGACATAACCAATATAGCTTGAAGCAAGGGCTGGGGCTGAAGAGTGGGGTTTGCCTGCAGGCTACGCAAGGAATTTGTGTACACTTGATGTCCCCTCATGCCTCTGGGAAGGTCCTGCTCCGAGGAAATGAGGCAGGCAAAGCACTGGGTAGCCCCTGTGCTGGCTGGGGATGGCTCAGCTCACGCGCCAAGAGGGGCTTCTGCCTCAGGAAAATCTGCGAGATTTCGGTGAAAATCCCCCAGCGCTGCTCCAGCCCTGAAGTCTTGGGCTACCCTTCCCATGGTCAGCATGTGATTATTTTTAAATTATTATTAATTGATTTTTTAATGTTGAAGAAGGTTGGATACTTTAAAGGTTGTGCCACTGAAAGACTGAGGCTATATGGTTGGGAAATGCTTTTGTGAAATAGCACCATTCATTTCATCTCAGCACAGCCCTTCTTGATGTGAGAAAACAGGACGTTATGTCAGTGATAAGGCGCTCTTGAGTGGGAGATAAAGTCAGACAACAGGAGCTACACCTCCGACATGAGAAGTCCAACATTCCTGCTGTGTGTGCGCGTCAGGTTTGTGGGCTGTCATTATTCCCCAGGAAGACTCAAGAGTGAAATCTTGATTTCACAATGCCCGATGTGGGCACGTTTCTTCCCTCAGGTGACTCAGTTGTCACTTCTCCAAGTACCACATGAGAAATCTGCAGTGTGCATCGTCCCATTTGAGAAAGGGGAAGGAAAAAAAACCACAGAAAAGAAAATGCACAGTGGTATACTGAGAAATAAACGGTTTAAAGGAGAGGTACTTTCAAGGGACCGATGGACTGAATGTTGCCATGACGCTACAGCTTTTTCAAAGGTATTTTTTAGACCATGGTCTTGTGCTATTTCCCCCCTCTCCCGCCAGCTGCGTGGAAATCCTGGGTTACAAATGAATTACTGGGTAAATTGTGGCGTTCCCATTGGTACACTGGTGGTGGCAGGAATGACTGGTGTAGTGCATCGCAGGAGGAGATGGGAGGTTAGGTGTACAAAGGAATGGGAGGCCAGGGAGTCACAGCTTAGGGATCAAAGGAAGACCAGGGTCACAAGGAAGTGTTTGTTGCAGGCAAATTTGCTGAGAACGGAAACGCAACGTGCTTATTAGTACCAAGTATCTCCTTCCACATGGCTCGGATGCGTAAAGCATTAGTTCACAGCCTCCATAAGTTACACACTTGGATGCGTCAGCTGGACGCCAAGCTTTTAACCTAGTTGGATCAAAAAACATGCTTATTCACGTTCCCAAGCTATCTTGCATGCCAGAACGCTATATATATATATAAAAATGGCATCTGTATTTCACCAGATTTTCTGGCAAGTTTCCCTTCACAAAAATAGGTATGAAAAGAAGTGTATATTCTAACGTGGCCTTGTGGGGCAAATCCTAACTGAGAGCAGAGATGAAAAAAGAAACTTAGTCTGCCAGGGCACTGTGAAATTCGGTGCCTTATTCAGCCAAAACATAGTCCATAGACACCTGGCTGTTATCAGTGGGAGGTGAAACACACAGCTGGGTGTTTATTTTCTCCTTTCTGGACTGTTCTGGGCAGGTACAATTTCACCCATGGGATTGGCAGAAGAGTTTCTTCCCGCTGCCCAGAATTTACGGAGCAGCAACAGAGGTCTTGGAAGCGGTCACTGATACAGTCACTGCCCCAAAGAGACAATGGCAGCACCCAGAGGAGGGAATGCTGGAAGGAAGAGTAATGTTAGCTCTTCACAAAGGCTTTTAGTGGCAATTTCAGGGCTAGTTTCCTCAGGAAACTAAGAAAACCTCCTAAACTAAACATGGCTTTTTTCTTTGGGATACATTTTTCCAGCTAGCTGAACTAACTGATATCCCATCCGTTGAAAATGGTATCAAACACCTTTAAGTGAGCATAAAGCTTGGAATGACCATGCTCAAACAAACCTGGTTGTGCCAAACAGGCTGGAAGAGCAGGGGGACTACAAGTTTGGGACGCTATGGAGTTGTTGAGAGCAAAAGCCTCCCCCATATGCTGCATCTCCAGAAAAATCTCAGAGGAAATTAATAACTTGGTGGTGTTTAATGAAATACTTAGAAATCAGTTGAGTTTAAGTGTTCCTGAATACCTTTGTCCTACAATGGTTGGGTTAGATGAGGTACTAATACAATAATCATCCCTTAATACTCGAATAAGGTAGATACCAGGAAACAGGCCGTTCCAGATTCAAGTTTCTTGGATGCTAAGGTACCATAGTGGACTTCTGGGGAAAGTCATAAACAGGAATTGTCTAGTGGGAAGGAGGGAGATAAGTGTCCAGTTAGCATGTTTCACGTGGGTTTGCTAAGAAGATAACCATTTTTTCAATCATCTTAATGTACAGGGCGACTGAGGTAATACCAAGCAGTGTCAGGCTGTCAGCAACATTCAAGCACATAAAAATAGAGTTAATGAAGGACACGAGCATTGTAGGTCTTTGCTAGAAAGCCACACCAGCGCAGAGGCACATCTTCATACGTTAGTCTACTGAAAGTTGCCAAAGTGAAGGCAGAGCAAGAATTGAAGCAGTTGTAAATAAATTCTCATTCCCGCTCCATTTCTCCTCATGGCACAAAGCAATGCTGACAGCAGCTGCAAATCCTGGCGTGAAGGGAAGGGCCCATTCCTGACAGCAGTGGCATGAGGAAGGTGAGATGGAGAGAGGTGAGGAAGGAGCTGCCAGGTGTTTCTAGGGCATGCAGCTATTCGGAGGCCTCAGAAAATCACCACCAAGACAGGAAAAGCAAACGAGCATGCAGGAAAGGGAAGGTACGCCATACCAATGGGCATGGGGCATCCAGGCCGTCCAGCCCAGGTAGCCCCGGCTCACCCTTCTCGCCTTTAAAACCTCGGAGACCCTGTTTATGAAATCAACCACTATCGTTATTTCAGTTAATGCCAGTCACCTCCATGTCATGGGAGAGAGAGGTCTCCACCGGGATTGTCGCAGGGCACTCTGCTGCATACCCAGAATACAGAGAGCCCGCGATTTCAGTTCTCGTTTTGTCTGTGCCATCAGCAGTCACAGTTTCCTTGCTGTTTTTCTGTCATCTGTGAGTCAGGAGGTGCTTCTCCAAGAGGATGGGAATGGTGTTTCCTCCATTCTGAAATCACCCATTCTTCCTGGCCTCACCAGGAAACCCAGCAGCTGGTTTTCTAAGATGCATGATCCACAAGTACTCCTGGGATTTATGGCAGTACTACAGATTTTTGGCAGTGCTTGCTGCAGTGTATGAGTTTAGATGAAAATGTGTACACATTCCTATATTTATTCATTTGTCTGGATTTATAGACAATGTATTTTGGCAGAAACATATCTCGTTTGAAATAACCGAGATGTGCTTTCCCTCTGGGTAATGCAGCTCGAGTGCCCTGTGTCACTCTCGGGCAATTACATCAGGTGGCCGTTACTCCAAGGCAAGGAAAACAACGATCAGTTTTTGCCATCCCGTAGACATGATGACATTAAAGACCTCCCAAGAAGAGCCATAACTGGCAGGAGGGGAGACACAGGGCTCTATCCGCAGAGGAGAAAGCCCTGAGCTCCCAGCACACAGGACAACCCCATGTACCCCAAACCTTTGTGAGCTCTGGAAGAGGAAGGAATATAACCATGGTCACTCACTAGACTGATTGCCCAAAGGATTGGTGGTTCCCCACCACCTGAAGAAGGCAGCTTTGCCAGAGGCTGCAGTGGCAACCAGGCTGGGCCTCAGGCGAGTGCTGTGCTTTTGCAAGACCATTATGTTATCATTTCCTTCCTTCTTCCCCATCAACAAATCTTAAAACAATACATTTGATGAAACAACATACCAACGGACAGGGTGCATCTAATCCAGGCGCTCCTTGGTCTCCCTTATCCCCTTTAGACCCTCTAGAGCCTTTCTTGCCCCTCTCCCCCTGTAAATAATAGTTTAGTCCAAGAAAAAAAAAAAAAAGAATACACAAAAGCTTTAGGATCATCCATTTCAAACAAATGTCAGCGATAGTTTAAAAAATAGGGTAAACATGGAGGAAACATTTTAAAAGAAGATAAATCTCCCTTTGAGATGTTAAGTGAAAGACAACGTATTGAGCTCCTAACAACCACTTAGCTGCATAAGCACCCTGGCCACTGCTAAAACCCCACCCTGATGGACTGTAAGGGCTCTGTATCAAAGGGGTTACTTTATGGACAGGCCTGTCGCCAGTCAGCGGAACACTGCTTCTCCTCCAGCATACCGTCATTAGGAGACCACTTCTTTGGGCTTCCTATGTATTCAGTATAGGATACCTTCAGAAAGAGGGACACCTTCTGAGAAGTGGTGGACCCTAGAGTCTCCAGATGGGCAGACACCCTGTCCAGCAGCGTGCCACCTCATCTCAATCTCCAGCCACAGGAGCTCTGTGGTGGCATCTGCCTGGTGCCTCAGCTGACAGGACCAGCGGCAGACCCCAGGCAGGCTCTTCTGCTGTGGCAGGAAGGTGCTGCTGGCACAGATGTCCTGTTTTGATTGTACTTTTCTGAATTCTCATTCTTAAAGAGATTCTCTCTTATGGGAGTGGTTTTAGAAGCTTTCCCTTAAACTGTTTAATGAACAGCTTTCCACCAGGGGTTGCTGCCTTTTTGTTAAAAGCTGGGGTTGTTTTGCAGGGTTTATTTTTTTTTTTAAGGTGTAAAATTACTTCTGTATCTCAAAGCAGCAAAGCTTTCACTTGAATGAGTGTGCTCGCCACAAACAGTGGTTTGTGCGCTGGGGCGCATCAGCGTTTCTAAATAGAAAAGAGGCTGAGAATGGAGGAAGTACAGTCTGCACAGCCTGGTTGTCCTTTGGGATGCTCTGAGTAGTGCTCCCCCAGAACAATCTGTTAGACAAGGGACTAGTCCACAGGGCAGCAACTGGTCCCTGGCCCTCCTGGTACAGACACACCCCAGGAAGGTGCCGTTCTTACAATGGTTTTGATATTACGATTTCTCTGCAGGCTCCAGGTGGAGTCATACCAGAGCCAGGGCAGGGGGAAAATGAATTTTAAGAAATAACAGCCAAAGAGGAGACTTGCTCCGTTGCGGAGGGGCAGCATGAGGTCAGTGAAAGCCAGCTACAAAAGGGGCTGAAGGAATGCCCAGATGCCCCGTTGCCCCTTGGCACCAAGAGCAGGTCCCACCTGTAGCAGGCCAGCCAAGGCAGGGTGTAGTGTGGGGATTTGACAGTTATATCCACACCAAATCTTTCTGCGTAACAGAGGGAATTTGCAAAGCTACTGAGCATAAAACAGGGAAAGGTGCTGCTGCACAGGGTTGTCACAGGAAGGGTTAAAGGAATTAAGGGATAAAATCAGACAGCACAGGTTGCTGGTTCTTCTTAAAAAAAAAATAAAATAAATAAAAAGAAGTGTTAAAACCAAAGCTGGCAAGAGAAATGGATGGGAGAGGAGAGGCAATGAGGAGAAGTCACCCAGAATCAAGCACTGGAACAAGAGGATAATCCAGGAAAATGCGGCATGGGTTGCTCTGGAGGAAGGAGGAAGGAACCAGGAAGAAAGGCGGAAGAGGAGGAAGGGATAAAGGGGACAAAGGTGGACCTGTAGGAGCGAGGAAGACACACATACACACAAGAAAAAAAACCACAGGCATTAAAATAACAGTGAAGATAACAGCTTGGCAGAACAGGTTCAGGGTTTACACTTTTTCAGCTGCGTTACTTGAAAGCCATGGGCTCCCACCGCTACCTAGTGCCACGGTACTGCCCCTGCCTGTCCCCTGAGCTCCCACTCTGAACATAGGGCAGCAGGATTGTTTCTGGGATTTAAAAAGCATTACTCTGCCTAAGGAACAGAGAGGATTTGGGCATACTATTTGGGAGCTTAACAAAGCAGATCCTCCTTTTTAATGTGCTCGGCACAAAAAAATCTTCATATTCCAGCACTACATGTACTGCTGCTGCCTAAAAGAAAGAGGCATTTCAAACGCACACATCTCCCACTGCCAAAGAGGTGGGTGCTGTATCCCATTCTAGAATCCCACCTGCAGAGGCATTGCTACTTGCCCATTTACAGTCTCAAGTTTCTCACGCTTTTCCATTTCAAAATACTGGCTGGAGCAAGGCAAAGTGCACACACCCTTCAGGGGCCAGCAAAACTTCCCGCTCATGTTTCCCAACTCATCCGCTACAAGGAGGTGTAGCTTCTCCCAGTTTTCACTTGCTTTTATGGGAGAGCTCAGAGAAACCCTATCTACAACTAATTGAAGGATTCTTCTTTTAAATAAAATAACGGGTTGAAAAAAAAACAACTGAAAAAGTCTAGGAGTTCTGTTAAAGTTATTTTTTGTTCAGAAGCCAAACAAACAAGCAAACAAAAACCCCCACATCTTAGTGAAGGGGAAGTTAAGAAGCAAAGCCAGAGATGCAATGATTTAAAAAAAGGGGAGAACTTTGGAGCTCCCATGAAACTTGGACCTCTCTCCCCTAGTTTAAGATGCCAACTGGCTACTGCTTTCCAAACCTACCCATTCTGTGCAGAGTAAGGTCAGAAATGCATTGCAGATGAAGGACAGAGAACACTCGCTTATGTATCAAAAGCAAATTTTTATCATGAAATCACTGCACAGACACATGCACTATAAAACTTTACCCTTTCAGCTAAACTCAGGTGATACCAGAGGCTTGTCAAGAGCAGGTATATGTGTGAGCACACGCACAAAGACATGCACGCATGTACTGTATTGAACTGCTTGATATATATTTATACAATCAAAATCTTACAAAGGCTCTCATCCAGAAGTCATTTATATTTCTAAATATAAATTAGATTAAACCATAGCTCTCAACTATTTTTATCAAAAAGATTCAGAGCCTTAACATGCAAGAAATTCCTTAAGCTTTGGAAAAACAGGTGAAAAAGCAAGGAGCTTCTTAACATGCACTTTTTAGTAGTGTTCAACCTTCTGTAACACAGGTGGTATGGCAGAAAAGCAGCCAGTCACGTTATTGAGTGTGACCCAACTCTTCATCACATCCATTCAGGACAACACCTGAGGAGACATCATGTCTGATTCCTTAAGGTAGGTGAATTTAATTTATCTTGTCCAAATTTCCATCTTCCAAATTCTCTGAAGGATCATTTGCTAGAGGGCAATGTTTTTCTCATGCTTCAGGGAGAATGTAAAAGTAACGTGATGAGATTTGCTGGCCCCACCTCAGCTAGTTCTCCTGGGCATCCCTACACACAGCAGTAAAGAGATGAGCAGGATTTTCTAAAGCATGCCACGTTGGCCTAGCTCTACTACACATGAAGTCCCGTGCTACAGCGAGAGCTTTGACGAGCACACCAGAAAATGCCTCTTATGGCTTTCAGATAGAGGTACCACCGTGTCCCAAGTGCTTGTGTGAGCTACAGGTATCACCTTCTAAACTATATGTTTGTAAAGTTAGTCGTATGAAGGTCTAGCAGACAGAGTTACATGCCAGCTACTCGGGGTTGCTCAGGAGTTAACTAGACCATCACTGTGCAAAGATGTTAGTAACAAAATACAAAACGTTTGCCTGGTAACTTACCCGGATTCCTTTGTCACCAGGCAGACCTTGTAAACCCTGAAATGCATCAACACAAATAGAAATATTGTAAAACAAGTAGGCCCCGTTGTGTCCTGGCTCAAAAAGAAGAACGTGTGCCCAGGAGTTTGGTTTTTGCCATTTGTACCAAATGCTCTATAGTAAAAGAAATAATAAAATATCTTTTCCAGCAGGCAACCATCTCTTCACCTCCATTAGACCATCCAGGTTGTAACACCACTCACTACTCCTCCTCTAAGGCTTCTTCAGATAAAAACCAAAACAAACTATTTTAGAGAACACAGTCCCTGAAAAAAAGTGGCAAACTTTTTTTGTGTTAAACAACAAAGCAGGTCCATAACTTCATCAAACCAGAGTTCCAACACTGGCCTTATCTTGCAAAAAAATAATGCCAAACAGCAGAGTTAACGTCACTGAAGGCAGCTTTCATCACTGCAGTGACGAGACAGGGCCCTCTCACACAGGTGGAGGCAGGCACCCCAGGTGTGGAGAGGTAAATGGACCAGATGTGCTCAAAAGCAGGGCTTTGGAGTGAGATACTCATCCTGGGAGTCCCACACAGCTTCTTTTGGTAGTTCAAGGACTGACACGAATTAATAGTTTCCCTTCAGCTTCATGCACCTCATTCTGAATCATTGCTCTGAAGCTACCAAGCTCTTCTGTTGCTCCCACAGCGTGCGTAAGCTCGTCACTTTGGTTCTGCAGCACCTAAGCCAGTTGAAATTGCCAACGCTGTATGGCAGCAGCATCTTGGGCTGTAACCACAGCAAGGGACAGGCTCTGTAGGTAACAAATCCCTAATACTCCCATACTTACAGGAAGCCCTGCTGGCCCCATTGGTCCTATAACTCCAGGATCTCCTTTACTGCCCTGAAACAGAGACAAAAAGAGTAGAAATGGTTACATCCCTGTTCAGTACAAACAGGCAACACAGCAGTAGCTACAGCAGCACTACGGAAGAAAAATAAAGGACAAGTTTCATAGCACCTAAAAACCCAGAAGATGAGGTACTCAGAAATTAAAGAGGCCCAGCTGAGGGTCTGACATGCACAAGGAGAGAGCAGCTCCAGCTCTTCAAAAACCCAAAGCTTCTCTATTCCAGCGAGCTGCGGTATCCTCAAAGAAGTTACAGAGCATTGGTCCGTTCTGAAGTAAACTCACCCTTTCTCCTTTTGGTCCTGCTGGTCCCGAAACCCCAATTGGTCCTGGAGTACCCTGTAGTTGTAGGGAGGAAAACACATCAGGACATTTTTATTCTAGGGCCTCTTTAAAGCCAGGAGACACTGCTGCTCCTTTAGGAAAAAGCACAGCTAGGAAGGACAGTCTGGCAGCGGAAGGCATCTGGCAGCACTACAGCTTTCAGTGTTGGTGGCGATGGATTTGCAGTAGTGGTTAACAGGCAATTTGAAGAGCATGGGAGCTGCGCCATCAGATGACACCAGCGCCATTTTACAGAGCCTTATTTGTCATTTTGGAGCTATCTCTTGACAATTGTTACAGCAGGTATTTCTACAGTACCACAGGAGGAACCTTCCCTCTCTAGATCATATCAGACAAGGCTGAAAGCTGTAGCAGAAGAATAAAGGCAGTTTAGATATACAATAAGCAATTTTCTTTTATTTTTCTTTATTTCTTTATTTTCTCTTTCCCCCCTGGAGTCAGTTGAGTTGAGCAAAACTGGAAGCATTTGGTTACTTGGTGGGCAAGCAGCCAGCCAGTCATGCAAGCCGAAGGACACCATGCTGCGGAGCACACATACAGACACACAAACCAAGAGAGGTATCATTCAGTCCCTGTCCCTCTGTCCCCTTTTTGCTATTTACGTCACTCCACCAGGCTCTCAACCGTGCTAACAGGAAAACCGTGTCTTTTTGCTAACCCTCTGACACAGGGTCTGTCTCCTACTAGCACGCCAAAGTGACTTCCTACTGCTGAGAATTCTTTGGGCTTTGGGAAATGAACCCCGTCAAAGCTCAGCTTTAAGGTGGACAACACAGCAGGTATAGTCTTTCTGGCTTAGAAAAACATTCAGGCACTTTTACCTCTGTATAGACTCCGTGAACTTGTTCTAGAGATTTCTGCGTGGGAGGGTCTCTCGCAACTCCCCCAGAACCATGTTCTGCAGTCTAGATAAAGTATTGCCTTCAGATGTGCAGGGCAGTACACCCACCTAATGACACGGCAGAGGTAAGCGTTTACCTTCCTAACCCTACATGGCAAGAACTCTGCTAACCATTCAGGTATTGAGCTGCGACTCCTTTGTGGAGCCTCAATAACAGGATACTTTTGAGGCCCATTACCCGACTTCCAGGAAGAACAGAGTAGGAAGTTTCCAGAACAAGGGAGGCTTTTTCTAACAGGAAAAGGGTCTCGCACTTTTTAATGTGAGCTTGCAATCTTGAGTCACTAAAGTAAGCCCTCCAACATGAGCAGGATGGCTGACGTGGATCAGGAGAGATTTTCAGACATGCTGCAGATCCTAACGTGTAAGTGGAGGAGTACTTCATGCAGCACACAACTGCAACACAGTGAAGGAAGTGAGAAAAATCAGGCTCTCCTTAGATTCATGTACAGGAGTTCACATCATGGGAATATTAATTGCCTCCACGTACGTATCATTTTAGGATCATTTAGTGACATACATTGAGATCTCACCTGCACATTTATAAAATTAAATCTACAACTTCCCAAAACAAGTGAGCGTATAAGCTGCCATTCAGATTCTGATCAGAAGTTAGGGGAACTGAATTATTTCCAGTTACGCCAAGGAGGAAAACTTGCTTTTTCTTTTTAAACTGCCAAATGGTTTGTACACAGGTGATGTGTGATTTCCCAGGAGGGATTAAAAATATTTGGCCCTTATTTAACAGCTGTTACCCAAGAGCAGCAGAATGGTTTGCAGAACCAGGTCAGTATTACTTGTCTCATTCTGAATTTGACAGACCGAGAAGCTCAAGCACAAGGAGTGTATTTCCTTCACATCTCACAGCAAGTTAGCAACCAGAGGTGGGAATCCTGCATCTTCCTACCCTACTGTGCAATGTCGCTAGCTCTCAGATGTATATCCTAGACCACAACACACCCCACCACCCACATCCCCAGGTCTCTGGGACTAAGGAAAGCACGTGTGGAGTCACCAAAGTCACATAGCATTCTGCTGCCAGGAGGTGAAGGGCTAGTCCTGCCTGCAGAAGGTCTTTTAGATGCAACTTCTCCTTGTGGTGACATGCTTACCAGGCTCTGGAGAGATGCCTGTAAGCACACCTGCAACCTAGGGCACTGCAGCCATAAGTGCCGTGGGTAAGAAGAAGGCACAAAGCTTTTTGCTCGGAGGACAAAACACGCCAGCATTATTACGAGCACAGGGGAACAGAGCGTCATGGAACCATGTGAGGGTTTCATTCAGCTTGTTACTGTGATAAAGTGGAACAGGTAGGCTGTCATCCCATGATCTGGACAGATGCATAGCATCAAAACAGACAAGTGTGTGACATCACTTCTCAGTCTAAGTTGACCCCCCCCCCCCAAGCCTGTTTTGGAGAGAAGAAGGTTATTCCTGGTGTAAACAAGACTCTGGTGGAAGAGACGAGACAAATCACAATACAGGGGAGAAGGAACATAGGGTAATGGAGAAATGGAACTCACCGGTGGCCCAGGCCTGCCGTCTAAACCTGAAGCACCCTGAACAGATGGGGAGGGTTAACAAAAACAAGGCAAGAGGAGAGGGGAGGAGGGGGAGAGGGGAGGGAAGAGGTGTGTGAAGCTATGACTTGAGACAAACATATGCTTGCAATACAAAAATTAAGACCTCGAGGACAGGTGATGATACTTACAAGCAAACCAACAAAAACATAGAAACACCGAATACATAAAATCTTGACCTGCAACTTTCAGATCCCCTTAAGAATGCAAATTTCCCTCTCTCAGTGACACCAGGAAAACCCCTGAGGAAGAAGCTGTGCTGTGATGGGTGATGAAAAGGACCATGTGACAGCAGAGTTGAAATCCCCATTGCTTTTGTGGCAGGCTAGGTAACACAGAAGAGACACAAGGCTCAGAGGTCTGCGGTGACAGAGGCATTTACAAGCAGTGCAGAGCCAGCAGCCATTCCAGTTCCTACCAAGAAACCCAGGTCCTGTAGGTGCACACTTAGACTGCTTGCTCCACTCTAGATCTCTGGGCCAGAGGGAGAGGTGAGAAACCAGTTGTTTGGAGGTTTATAAAACAAGTGGCTCTTCTTATGTCACCAGCACACACCTACACCAGGCTGGCATTAAGTAACATTTTTCTGTTGGCTTGGCTCTTGCCCTGAATTTCCTCATCCACAAGACTTAACAGCAGTTCATCTAGCCCAGGGTCTTGTCTCTGATGGTGGCCAGGAGAGAAAGCTTTGGTAGAATCTAAGTATAAAATACTGAGTTTTCCTCCACTTGTATGACAAATTACTCAGTTTGTCAGCCATACAGAGAACCCCAAGGCTACTGCAGGCAATCAGCACTGAAATTCTGGCATGATACCAAACTTTAAGTCACACATGAAGGAGCAGCAG
>JAVSBS010029258.1:34036-48894 GCA_033124195.1 Coracias cyanogaster | reverse complement strand
CTTTGAAATAGTTCAATACCTGTTTGACACGTATTAATACAACTGCATCTGGTTTGACAGGCTGAAAACACACTGGATCAGGTGTGGGAAGGCATATGGAGAGACTTAGGTAGCTCTGAGAACTGATACAAGGTCCACAATCTCTGATCTAACAGCTCAGTGCTTCCTAGCTGGCCAGCTGATATCGCTGATCCAAACACAAAACATTTTTAAAAGGACACTTCTGAGCTGGTCATCCCCCCTGCACAGCTCAGGAAGAGTGATGTGAAAAGCCATGGGACCCTGGTTTCTCACGGGTCTCACTGCTGTAGGAGAACAAGCACATTACCTGCTACGGTGATGAGCTTGTCAGGATAATTGCTGGGGCATCTTCTGCTCAGACTGTCACAAGGACCTCCTTCCCCTGTCCTGATACCACAAAATTTGAGGGAATAACTGTTTACATAGAAAGCTTCCCCTTGCATTTCTCAGGGCAAAACTGGGCCTGGGATTTTATTTCTCACTGCTTCACTGAGGCACAAAATTTTGCCTTTGAGCCTCCCAAAAGCATTGCTTTCTCCTCACTCACATGGAGCCACAGGGAAGACGCTCATGAAGAGCTCACTGGAGCGCCTAGAGTTAGACGGGACACATCCAGGCCCTGGGAGGTAACCGCTACATAGCACAACTAGAACAGGAAAACATTTTACAAACAGAGACGCACACATTCCAGCCAAACTCGGGGACAAGGGATCTGGGTGATCGAACGGAGGCCGACAAAGTCACACAGTGCACAAAATGTGCTTTGCAGTGCTTCTTTCCAGGCAGCACGTTCAGCAGAGGGAGAAGGCGTGCTCTGCCACCAGTGCTTTTTGAGCAGAGAACCAGAAGGCTGGCAGAGCAACCAGGTGGGACCAAGTTACCACTAATCCATTACCAGCTATCAGCTCAGACAGCGGCCAAAGAGGCTTTTAGCAGATGTGAGCCAAGGGCTTCACAAAGGGTTGGATCTAAAGCACATGTAAACTCTTTATCATCCTGCCACAATTTCTCCTTGCCAAGATAAGCAGTGCACCAACACTAGTCTAACGCAACTGCGTTCACACACGGCAGCGAGCACAGCATGCTTCTGCCGTGCTGGGCAAAGCGCAGATTCCATGGCAGAAGTGACAGGAAAGGACTGGCTAGTGAAGACGCTGGGTGCATTCAGGGCCAGCACGCTTTTGTACAAAGCTTGGCCCAGGGGACAAATGGCTCAGAAGATGTTTTCTTATCCATGTCTTTTTGACTTGTGTTTCTGGTCTTGCCTCACTGCCCTGAAGTGCATAAACCCACAGGCAAGCTACTGCCTCTTTTTCCCAATCCTGCCAGAAGCAGGAAGAATTAAAGTGGTCACTGATCTATTTAACAGATCTAAAAGATGAAGGTTCTGTACAGAAGCTGAGGCTTTAAGTTTAGAAAGCAAAGGCACAGTTATTTATAGATGATCTCTTTCTTTGACGTTACAGATCAAATCCCTGCATGCATCTTCTATTGAGGGATCTTTTTACAGCTGATACAAGTTTGGCTCGTAAAGCGCCGCTTGCTTCCTGGATACTTACGGGTAATCCCAGCGGCCCTCTGTCTCCTTTTTCACCCTGGGCACCCTTCTCTCCTTTCACTCCATCAATCCCTGCTTCCCCCTAAAGGAAGGATGGAGCAGAAAATAAACCCATCATAACACCACTTATATAACAAACATCCCCGCATTCAGAGAGCACTGAAGCAGCCAAGGGAATACAGAAGGCAGCAGAGCAATGCTTCAGCCTGATTCTCGGCCCAGTCTGAGAAAACCAGTCAAATGACCTCTGTGTCAGCATCTGGTTTATTAAGTCCCTGGCAGCAAGAGCTGATTCAGCCCCAGCAGGTAAAGACGGTCAAAGGGGAACTGAGCTCACTTTGGTGTTGCTCTCCCTGCTATTGCAGGGAGTGTCAGGTAGATATAAGTCACCAGAAGTTATCCGATAGGGTAGGTTTACATTTTAAGATGTGGATTCATTGGAAGGGAAGGACGGGTGTCTATAAGCTTTGAAGAAACCTCATACCGAAATATTTTTTGGAAAGACTTTTGTAAATACAAAGGCATCAGTTTCAACTTTTGGGGAAAAATAATTCCATCGCTTCATTTCCAACTGTATTTTTTCAATTGTGTGTTATAAACTATAAAACAATATTAAACAAATCACTCCTTTTTCATAAATTCAAAATGCAGCCCAAAGCTTCACCCTCCCCACTCCTGTTCGTAAGGTGTTTTAAAATACTCTCTTGGTTGCATTTTGAAACAGAAGCGTCCAAAGAACCAAGTTTGTAATGACAGGGCAGCACGCTGCTGGCTCGCCCTTCAGTTTCCACACAGCCACTTGTCACCCCACTCCAACACTGTTTGGCTTGAGCACACACCTGAAAGAGTTACTTGTTTCTGACATGTCCGCAAAGGGTATAAAATGTTCTCCCTCCCCACTGCTGAAAGCCTCAGAGCAAAAAGACTCACAGGGTTAGAGTCTTACAGGTTACAGGGATGGAACAAAAACTTCCCCACTCAGGACATCTCGCTGCACCTGCTGGTTAAGCCTACACGGATCCTCTCTCTGTTCAAGAAGAAACTGCTGCAGCACTTCCTCTGCCTATAATCCTGTCTGTGCTGTGCCAGACTTTCAGCTGCATTTGTCTGGCACACACCCCAAAGACAATTGCATCTTATGGAAGTTTCCCAGGCACTTGATAGCAGTGCCTAGTGAGTTACAGGCGAGTGAGACACTTAACTGTGTCTGTAAGCCACACGTGGAGAATGGATGAATCAGGGGAGATATACCATCCCCTTTAGCACCCAAAGGGTGCTGGGTGCCAAATACTAAACGTAACCAGAAGAATTAAGACACTTTCCCTGTTTTCCAATCTTTGCCAAGAGCATCAGATGAAAAATGCAGCTCTCCTTGAACTTTTCCGCTCAAGTATGTTTTCATCTAGATGCTGTTTGATGGCAGGCAAAGCAGTGGTGTGGGCTGAGCATAAACACGTTTAGATAGAGATTAGAAAGCTTCTCACCACCAAGAACAGTGAAGTTCTTGAGCGGCTTTACAGCAGAAATTACAGGGTATGAAACCTGGCTGATTTTAAGCCGGACCTCAGTTACTTAGGATTGTGGGACAGGCTGTCCACCCCACTGCAGACTTTCACTCTCAGACAAAGATATCAACTATGTTCTCATGGGAGGATTTCCAAGGGCCAGTGACTTCCCGCTTCTCTGGGTGAAAACTGGAGAGAATGACCAGTTTTCTGGGTCCTAAAGTGAGAGCTGCTAATCCATGTCCTTCAAGAAAACATCCAGACGGATTTGTCCTCTTAGCAAAGTGGGAGAAAAGTAACATTTGAAAGCTAACAGAAGTTGTTGCTGAAGGGAAACCTTGCACCAACTCCCGCAAAACTTCAGGATGTAATAATGTTTTGCAGCCTTACCTTCGGTCCTGGGAGGCCCTGAAGACCCTGTATTTGGGATGAGAGACAAGATATGAGTAGTGGTCAAGGATGCCCTTCAAAATCCAGGTATCACAGTTCAGTGTGAAGCACAGAGCTTTCACTTTGTCACACTGATGGCACAAACGCTCAGCCTGAAGGCCTCTTTATTTGTGTGAAGGGCACTTCATGTACTGTTCTCATCTGGTAATGAGGAGGCTTTCGCCAAGAACAGCCTGGCAGTGGGCCAGGCTTGCTATTAAGATCATTTCTGCAGTTGATCCCTTTAATCTCATCCGTTCCTTCTTGCTACTGTCTTCCCTTTCATCTCAGACTAACACAACCTTCTCTCTTTACCTACCCAGCCCATCGGAGCTCTGACCTACCCTGTGGGGTGGTTTTGGAAGGGATACTCAGCCTGTTCCCGTTGCAAGGCTGCAGTGTTTCTGGCTGTTTTCTCCACCCAGAACCCTCCCCAGCCATTTCCTGCTTTCTCCTCATTCCCAGTACATTGTTCCTCAGGTGAAGCACTCAAGACTTACTGGAGGTCCTGGCGGTCCTTGGGGTCCAGGTGGGCCAGGTATCTAGAAAGCAATGTAAGAGAAGTCACTGTCATGATCTACTGCCCTCAGCAGGTGAAGGGGAACTGTTCAGAGCAGGGAGAGGGCACAGGGTGCAGCAGAGCTCTGCCGGGCTGGGAAATCTGGACCCCCCACTAAGGACTGCATTAGGAAGTGGCAGCAATCCAGGACAGCGGCTGAGTAGCAGCAGCAGGACTCTGGGGAGGGTTATGCAGCAGTTGCAGATATTTAGGAGGGAAAGCAGTGAGCTTTTTCCAGAAAAACATCCACTTCCACTACTCTACCACTGCTCCTGCAAGGAGGCACAAGGTCGACAGCTAGCAGGTGTTTCAAAAGATAGGAAAGAAGGTGGATGGCTCCACACACGCTGAAGAGTGCATTGGTAGCCTGTAGGACTCTTTGCTGCATGGGGCTACAAAAACTAGGGGTGAGCTTTGAGGGAAGAATGGACAAATTCAAGAACACAGAATCTATTGGAAAATATATATAGAAAAGTGCAATTATTAATCCCTTTACCACAAGTGCTGAGGAAAACATTTATCAAGCTTTCCATGATTTTCTGTTCTTCCCTAGGCACTCATTATTGATTGCTTGTTGAAAGCCAGGTTGTTCTCGTGTAAAGGAGAAGTGGGGCATCGGGAGTTAGAGGAGGCTAGCCATCAGTCCCACAAGATGCTGTCCTCAATGAAGGGAGTGCCATAAGAGACTGGGATGTGCCGGTTTCCAGCAGCACTGCTGCCAAATCATCCCTCCCCTACCACCGAGATTGCAGAAGGAAACCGAGAAAGATAACCTACCGATTCTCCTGGATTTCCTTTGTCTCCACGCTCTCCAGGCTCACCTTTCTCTCCCTGCACACAACAACAGACCCTGTCACCACCAGCTGCACTCTGAAGTCGCACTCCATCCAAAGCCACCTGTGAGCCACCCACGTGCTGGCACGCAGCAGTTCCCCAACTGAGGAGTGGGAACATACCATGTATTTCACAAACAGCTCACCCGCGCCTCTCCTGCACCTCTGCTTCCAGAGGAGACACGGCACAAAGAGAGAGGCCTCCAGGAGTGGTATCTGATGGCTGTGCAAGGGGAGCGCCTCAGGACTTCGCTTGCCTTTCCGCAACAGCAGCCTGACCCCTCTCTGCTGCGCTACAACCTCCAAGGGAGGGAGCACAGCAAGCAGGTTGGCAGTGGTGCCACACTGCTGGCAAACAAGGCATCTCAGCTGACTTAGCCACCAAGGCTCTGCCAGAGCCAGCACCTCCAGCTGGTAACAGGAGCAGATGTCCAGCTGGCCCCCCACCTGCTGTTGGAGACCTGATGGACATTCGGTGACATCTAACCACTTAAGTAAGGGGACTGAGGCTCCCAAGACTCGGCATTTTGGGAAGTGAACCCTTGTGTGTGGCTCTGCCCTGTTTTCTCTTTGCCAAGCAGAAAAGAGCCGCCTGTCTTTTTCACTCTTACTGTCAATCCTGGAAGTCCAATGGGACCCGGCAATCCTGATGGTCCTGGCATCCCCTGGTCACCTCGTTCGCCTTTCTCTCCAGTGGGGCCATCAAGACCCTATGGATCAAGAAAGATTTGTGGATTTTTTGCAAGACTAAGTCAGGCAGACATTGCAAGAGCTGAGACTGGCTCTGGTCATCCCACAAACACCCTAAAAACCCCAGCCAGCCATCAGGTGCCCAGGGAAACACAGAACTTCACTAGTACTGAAACGGGACATGCACATGTCTGAACATCCTCCTGTCACTGTGGAGTTTGCTGGAGTCTGTGCTAGAAATCACCATCCAAGAGCCAGCTGTTGTGACAGCAAGAGTTTTACCCTAGTAATCTTGCAGAGAAGCAGAAACTTGCATAAAACCCTCTTGACTAGTGCTGGGGACAATGAAGCTGTGACAGACTGAAGCTGGGAGACTGGGCACTCTGTCCCCGCTAGTGGCAGGGTTGTAAGGGGGTGCCCCATACAGGTGCCCTCCTAGGAGGTCGCATGTGCTGGTACCTCAGCTGCCTTGCTCACAGCCAGGTTTGCTTGCTTGCAGCAGCGTTTCAGTTTAAGCACCAGGAAGCAAATGGAGGAAGCGACACAAAGCCTGGAGAGCAGGACAGGCAGCCGGGGACAGCCACTGCAGCAAGATGGACAACACATCTACCAGGGAGGCAACGACCTCGCTCTTGTATTGGTGCACTTCGTACAGCAGCGATGAGGTGCCTCCAGCACCCACCTTGGACGGGCTCTGAGGTATCCAAGAAGTCCCAGAGCCTTGCTCCATAACCTGGAAAGCCAGCAGTGCTCCGAGCGGCTTCAATTTACTCACCGGTGAGCCGGCTTGTCCTGGCTCTCCTTTATCGCCCTTTTCTCCTGTGACCCCAGTCTGGCCTGGCTCTCCCTTTATTCCAGGTAGTCCATCCTTTCCTGGCAGTCCATGAGGGCCAGGGGGGCCCATTTCTCCAGGCTTGCCACGTGGTCCCTGAAAGAAAGCCACAAAACACAAAGTGAAACTTTTACAGATAAGAGTAAGGTTACTCCTACAGAGCAACTCCCTGGCCCAGGGCCTCTTCCACTGCCCACCCTCTCACCCACAGTAATGCCCTTTGAGGAACCATGTGCAGGACAACATAGATTTGCCATCCCAGCCACTCCTTGTAAATTAGGATTTTGGTATACCATTAATGCTCACTTCTGTGAGACAAAATATTTTTTCCCTTGTGGGAAAAGCAACTGTGCAACGTCACTGACAGAGATGGAACATACTAACTCCAGAGAAGACCCCTGAAGGAAAGAACAGTCCACAGAGACACTGTCTTACCTTTTCTCCATCATGGCCTGGAGGACCTGGCAAGCCAATTTCGCCCTGAAACACAGAATTGTTACTTCGGCAGTTTGAAAGCAGCAGTTCTGACTCCTCATGCATAGGCACTGTGATGATCATGGGTGGGCATTACAGAAATAGGTCACAGGAAAAAAAAACAACAACAAAAATACCACCAAAAAAAAAAAAACAACCCCAACCAAACAAGGGTGGAAACCCCTGTTGTAAACAATACATTGTGTGGCTGCCTGAGAATTTCACCAGCCTCCTGTATCCTGATAGTTCACAGCCCCAGTGCTGTAACATAGTCTCCAAACAACATAAACTGCTTCCCAAAGGGGAGGGCAAGTAGAAAAGGGTCCTTCATCTTTCAGATAAGGCATTATCATTGTGGGAAAAGAGATTTTCATATTGCGTATGAGGAGGAGTGGTAGAGGCCAGCGGGACAGCCTGATAGTTCTGGGCAGGGAGAACAAGAGCTCTGGGGAGGGTTGGGGCAGGGGGAATTCTGCCTGGACAACTCCCGTGCATCCCTTAGCTCTGCAAGTGCTGAACTGAGCAAATACCTTCTGTCCTGGAGGCCCTGGAGGTCCAGCCACACCCGGAAGTCCTGGGGGTCCCTAGATAAGGAAAAAACCTCATTTTCAAATTATCAACAGGGCTCTCATTTTCATGATTTGAAACTGAACAACTCTTCTGAGTTTAAGGGTAAATCACGGGGGAATTTTCCCAGGGACTCGAAGCTGTATTTGGTTGGGAAGCCAAGCATTGGAGAGTCCCAAGTGAACAGCAGGACAGTCCAAAGTCACTGGCAGATATGTGTATTTATTTACATTTTTATTTACATTTCCATGGAAGAAAACAAAAACAACCACAGCTATCTGCTCCTGAAACGGAGAGGAACTTGACAAGGTTTCCCCTCCCTACCTACAGAAGCATGTGTTTAGACTAGAGATCACAGGAAACGTTGAGCTACTCAGATCCCAGGCAGGGCTTAAGCAGAGCTAAATGTGCTCCCGCCAGCTTCCATCCTGTATTTTGAGCAGGTTTTCTGGTCAGTCTTGGCAGTCACCACTTTAAGGAGTCCTAGGGAGCAGTTTGACCTAGCAAGTGATGCTGCTTCCACCCATTCTCTGCTGCCCTGTCATACTGCATTTTAAAAACCCATATTTTTTTCCTAGCTAGGTTTTCTGCCCTGAGAAGCAAAATAGAGTGGCACTTTTCCCCTTATTTTTTGGCTCAAAATAACAACTTTACCTCTCTCTGTCTTCAAAGGGCTTGCAGTCACTGCGGTTTTATATGATCAGTTTTGTACAGAACTATTATGTCAAGTTTTACTTATCAATGGTGAAAACACATCCTCCCATCACAGAAGGTGTCCACCACAGACTGCCAGGATAAGCTTTCTTGCAAGGCACCCAAAGCCACCTTATTTTCTGCTTCATCAGCCTCCCTTGCTCTCCCACGCCCTTTCTGAGCACTCCCTGTTCTGAGTAGCACGTATTATCACTTATAGTGGAGAAATAAAGGTCCCGATTAGAATTTGGGTGCCAAGATCAGAAGGCAAAATGAGCTCTTCCTTTAGCTGTCAGCTGCCCCAACTTTAGCTCCCGACAGCAAAGGCCGAATGTTTTAGCTGAACCTAAATCGTCAGGCCATCTGCTCAGGAAGGACCGACAGCTACTTGCTTAAAACCACACAGCAAAGCTAGGAACTCACCATCAAGGCCAAAGTTCGTATTTCCTAGAAAAAATTAAAAATAAATCAGAAAGGAAAACAGCCATTGGAAAACAAAGTCTTTTTTCCTGGAGGTGGTTTGTTCTCCACTGATGTAAAACTGGCCCAAATGAGCAAGGAGCCTACAAAATGAACAAAAGCAAAAAACCCAGCTCCCATGGAACTATTTTTCTATCATTTCCCCTTTTTGCAAGTAAAACCCAGGCTAACCCAGAGTTGGGCACAGCCACTTGCTCACTGCACATTACGAGTGCATGCTTCCAAGGAATCTCTGCAGTCATTTTATCCACCATCTACCCCAAGTCATGGGCCACTCCTGAGGGCATTCACCTGATCTCTATGTCCTCCAGTGTTGATATATCAACCAAACAAGGTGTGCAAGTATTTACCAAAATGCTATATGCAGTGAGCTGTGGGATGAAGAGGGCTATGGAACAACCAAGTACTTCCCTTTGCTGCTACTGCAGAGGAAGACCTACGTTGCTCCCAGCTGTCTGCATCCCCTCAGTCACCTCGTGGGGCAGGAGGGCAGCTCACCTGGAGAGCTTCACTGATGTTACCATCGTAGTCCATCATTTCATCCTTCCCAGGCTCTCCTTTGGGGCCCTGCAAAATACCAGCTCTTTAGCCAGGGCTTGGGGATTGCCCTTCCCATGGGGGGTACTCAGAGCTGTGGTTCACCCTGAAAAAAGGGTCTCAGAAGGGCCTGTATCACAAGCCTCCAGTTTTCCGTTTATTAAATAAAACTCTTAAAAGCACGTTTTGTAGAGGAAACGCCACAGAAGTGTAGCCAGACAAGCCCAGATCACCATGCCACGACCACCAAAGCTGGAAGGACTCGTAAGTGGTGAAATTGAGGCCAGAATCCATAAACTGGATTGTCCGACCGATTGTCAGACTTGGGCACGCACCAACACCCTCCTTCCGCCCTTTGCTGATATGCAAAGAGCCTGAGTTCAGACTGGGATATTCAAACCTCCCTCTTCCTGTGAATGAGCTGAGCATGGCTCAGAAGACTTTTCTCCCCCCCTAAAGTGGGGGTGTCTTCTGATGAGGGCATGGAAATGGAGAAATGGCCTGTCCCAAACTTAGCCAGTGCTCAGCTATAAGCACTTCTAATGATGGTGAGAACATCTGTCAAGAAATCAGAGGCTCAATCATTGTCTTCCCACTACCTTTAGGCCCCTTTGAAATGCCAAAATTCTTCAAGGGTTAGTGAAGGGACACTTACCCTTGGGCCCATGGGTCCCTGATCTCCTGGTGAACCAGGTTCCCCCTGAAACAAGAAGAACATCCTGTTAGCAAAGCTTGTCTCTTCACTTGCTCAAACTCCAGGAATTGTTGTTCTCTGCTAGTCCTCTGAAGCAGGTTGGGACTAGAAAGCTAAATTTTAAAGTGCTCCTTTTCAGCCAAGTTTTTTATGTGTAGGAACAAACTTTCATCTGCTGAACATGTGGCGGGGTTGTGGAGAAGCATACTGTACCTTTTCCCCCCGTGACCCTGCAGCACCAGGCCGGCCAATGTCACCAGCTTCTCCCTGAAAGAAAGAGAAGGGGAAAGGGATGGGTTTGTATTGTGTGACTCCACTGCTGTATTTGCATTTCCAGCAGGAAGAACTGCACCAGCTAAGGGACACTGCCATGCCCACACTTCCTCAGGTAACCCAGATCTCCTGCCGTGACTTCGCTTCTACCCAGTGTGGAGAGAGCATTCAGCATGAAGGAAAGCACCCAACTCAGACCCAAAGTAAGTGCATAGGAGAGCTGTGCCAAGTACATCTGAGACAAGACCTCCGATTTAAGTGCTCTTGGTATCCTTTCCCAGGGGAGAGGATTTTACTGCTGCTGTTCCATGAGGAGGTAGAAGAAGAAGGGGAGAGGAGACTTGGAGGACCTCTGTCCTGCCTCCCATGTCCACCCTGCCTTGGGTACCAACAGGGACTAGAGGCTATCATTGATTTGGAGCATCTGGTTTCTCACAGAGCCTAGAGGGGAGTTATTTGAGCTCAAGGAGGATACTTTCCTTCCAGAAACACAGTTTGCAAACTCTGTCACATTCAGCATTTAAAACAACAGAACAGAAACACTCTGCAGAACCCGATATCCCTTCAGCAAGTAATCAGAGGTGGGCATAGATGAATGCAGCCTTTGCCCCTTCCTACCCACCTTGTGCTGGGCACAATCCCTCACAACACACAACGCAGGGGAGAAAAAACCACTCACCTTTGGTCCAGGGGGCCCAGGCAGACCTGGAGGGCCAGGTTCTCCTTTACCTCCCATGAGGGCATTCTCAGCATTTCCCTTCTCTCCCTGTTTGCAAAGAAGAACAAGCCATGTGTCACAATTTGGTCCCTCCACCTCTGCAATGTCACTTGCCAAGCTGTTGGCTCACAGAGACAGGGCCCAAGACAAGGTCCATCAGCTGGCCTGTTGATACCCAGGAAGCATCAGTGCTCCAGAGCCACCAGCTGTCCAGGAACCAAGCCAATATATTTCTGCCTGGGCCAACCTAGAGTCCCACCAGAAGTCACAGCTATTGCCATCTCTTTGGCTGCAGAGATGCTGCTCTGCCCTTATTCCCTAGGGCCACAGAAAGCTGCCTGTGGACAGACCTCATCCCACAGCCTCCAGTTTGAACACAATTGTTTTCTTCCACTGTTTAAACTGAGCTGATAGAAGCAGCTGGTGATGGCTTTTTTTTCGGTATGTCTCCCTCTGGAGCTGTAGGCATCAGCCAGTCAATCAGCCCTGCAGACCACATCCTTTGCACAGAGCAGATACAAAGGCAGTAATAGGAAAGCTCTTCTTACACCACATTGCCATCACACCTTCATCCTTTCCTGAAATAGCCACTGCCATTCAGTGCACTGTCCCCTTTCCCAAAGAAAAAGCACCCTGGGAAAGTCTGACTTGAAAGTTGTGGTTTCCGTCCATATGTCAGAGCACAGGGGAAAAGCCCCTCTTTCAGAGGTCAGCTTTAGCTGATGATTGAGCACATCTCCATGGATTTTTGTGACCCTCACCCCCCTTTGGCAAGTGAAAAGTTTGGGCACTCATGTGGGAGATTTCCCCTTTAGTAGTGAGTGCATGCCCATTTTGGTTTGTCTTTCCTCAAAGTTTAGTAATTAGTTGTGCAGTAGATAAATTCCCAACGGACAGCCGAACTTGTGTTTTGTCATTAGGACTGCTAGGCCAATAGACCCCCACGTTGATAGCTGCTGCTGTCTGTTTTGTGGGTGCCTTCGTGACACTGCAGAACATGCTGCTGCACGCTGCAACTGTGACCTAAGAGTGCATAAGCTGCGCACAGGAGAGAGGGAGGAAACGGGATGAGAGTGGCCCCTACCCACGCACCACCCCCCCTCAAAAAAAAAAAAAAAAATAAAAATCAAAGATACAAACCTTCATGCCAGGGAGCCCAGGAAGCCCAGGGTCACCAGCTCTTCCCTTCTCACCCTGTTGGCAAAACAGACATGGTGGGGCTGACGATGCAGACTCTCCGTCCTGGGGGAGCAGCAAAAGGATGAGCTGCTCCTGGTTTCAAACCCTCTTTCCCTTCCCTTTAGGCATGTAGCAGGCAGGCTCTAGCAGTGTCCGCTCATGATGGTGAATGTTCTCTCCTGTCCTTCTATCTCGGTGCATCACTGCCCTTTCTCTCTAAAGAAAGGTGAGTGGGAAAGGGATCCAGGATTCCCCCTGTGAATCTTCCTTATCACTGGCGTGCTAAACCCTTTTCCTGTCAGTCCTTCAGTACAGGCTCTCCCTATTCTATAGAGCCAGAGAAGCTGTTGCCCAGGGCAAATTTTATTTGGAGTGCTGGACTTTTTCTATGCCCTGATAGAATTCAGCTCTTTTCACAGAAACCGTCCGCTGCTTGTGTCAATCCTAGTTTTCACAAGTCATTACAGTGTGGATTACAATGCTTTCCTTTGGCAGAGATCTCCCAACCAACACTCCCACACCTCTCCCAAGGGGCGTTTCCTGCTCCTGGTCCCTAAGTCCAAATCCCAGTCTCACCACGTTCTTAAAAATACAAAACAAAACTAAACAATACAAAACCAAAGCAGCGCAGTGTCTCGATTAGCAGCCAAGCTCTGTGACACACACTGCTCTTGAAAAGCAAAGAAAACAGGAGGGCCAAAAAAGGCAAAGACAATAGATGATGGTGTGAAACAATGCCTGGAAGGTGAGGCCTGCAGGCTGAGCTGTGTGAGGCACCATGGAGTGTGGAGGATGCCATGGAGCAGTGAGCAATGGCATCCAGCATTCGCTTGGTGGAGTGACTTTGCTTAGTTCACCATGACATCTGGGCCCTCATTAGAATATCGGAGTTCAATTAGCAGTGTTTATGTTGAAGTTAAGTTCTATTCAGCCCACTCCATCCAGCTGCTAAACTCATGGCTACAGTGTCCTGTTACGGAGTCGTCACTTTGTCAGGACAGAGAGTGATACCAGAGGTTTCTGATACCACGAAGAGAGGTTTCCAATGCATCATCAGAAAAAGGTGTGTTCTTACCTGCAATCCTCACACTTCCAACACTCAACAACTTGCATGGATTACAAAGAACCATCCAAACCCTCCTTCCCCACCAGGTCCTTAGCTCTCTGCCCACCAGCAGCACACCACATCAGCAAGGCTAGTGCAGAGCTCCTCTTGGTGCCTGCAGAGGCTGGTGCTGGACACCAGTCTCATCAGAGCTCAGGGGCACACGTCTGACATGCAGGGGGCTTGCATCGGTGCTCCAGGAACAGACATGCACCAGTGGCTCCATGGAAAATAATTAACTAGCAGCAATCCTTTCTTTTTTAGGCAATTTCAGAGTGCACTGACCCCTGTCTCTAATGTAATTTGGCCTCCAGCCATCTGTAAGGCCCCCACCCAGATTTACCCGCTGCCAGCATATGCACAGTGCTGCTGTAAATTAACACTTCTCTCCTGGAAATAAGGAAAACATTTGCAGGACCTCGTACCCAAAGGAGAGGTTTAGCCTGTGGGGTTTTTGTAAGGATATAATCTCTAATCCTGTCCCAGGCCCCTGTGAATCCCTGATTCTGCCTTGCTCTGCTTCTGGTATCCTACTTTCCATTCAGGAACTCGTTTTGATACACATGCCTATAGGGGCTACTGAAAACATCCTGTGTTGCCTGAGCAGTGGTGTAAAGAAGCAGGTTTCTCAAGGAGGGAGGTCAGATTACTGAGTCCCTGTTTAGGGTGTTATTTCTGGAGTCAAAAGATGCAGCACTGTCCTTAATCATTCCCAGGTCAAGACTACACCCCAGGCACCTCATGCTGCTCTGGCTGCCGCCAGCCCCCCACCTCCTGCAAGCAGGAACACACAAACACACTTCAGCAAGAGCCAGAAAAGGACACATAATCCCCTGCAAGCACGACAACGCCACGCAAAGCGGGGTCCTGCCAGCTCCCGCTCAGAGGGAACACAGCACAGCACTGCCAGGACACCAAGCCCAAACACACAATGTCCTACCCGCTGCCCCCTCTTCCCTGGCAAACCTGGGGGGCCCATCCTCCCTGGGACTCCAGGATCTCCCTTGGTGGGGAAGAAAAGAGACAGAGAATGTGTCTGTTATATGGCTGTCGCCTGCTGTAACATAACCCAGCGAGCCTCAAACAAGAGGAGCCAGTTGATCGAAAACTCGGCGGGCCGCTTAGCGATGGACAGTGATGGGGCACTGTTGTACCATGCCCACCATGGGAACTCAAACCAGGTCACGCTACACAGAGACAGGGTAGGCTGTGCAGGGCAGCTCATGTGGTGCATGATAGAAGAGCTCTCTGCAGGAACACGGGAAGACTTCTGGTGGACACAGAAGTAACCGGGAGGCAGCAGGGGACAAGAGAAGGGGGAGAGCACACTTATTTGCTAAGCAACGTGTGCTGTCCGTATTTGGTGGAGTAGGGAGGAAAGGAGGACAGCAGCTGGAGGGTATTCCCATCAAGACAGACATGAGCAGGGAGGGAATCTGCAGCATGGTCCCTCTCACTTTGCATCACTGTATGCTACCACCATTTCTGCCATTAAGGCCTGGATTTGGGCACAGGGAAGTACAGAGCCATTCCTCAGCTCCCTCAGCTGCTCTGGGACAGGAATAAAAACCACACAAACAAGCCAGAAGTGCAGGCTCAGAGCAAAGCCTTCTGAGAGTACCTTTTCTCCTGGAGTCCCGGGCTCACCCTGATGAGGAAGAGACAGGAAAATAAAGTTAAAATCCAGGAGGAAAGTGTACAAATCCTCCTA
>JAVSBS010029258.1:0-34026 GCA_033124195.1 Coracias cyanogaster | reverse complement strand
GCTATTATCAGAGTGGAGGAAAGAACATTTACCTATGAAGGCCTTGGGCTTGTAAATAAGGGCATGAGGATGCTTTAAATATGTATCAATATTTGTGCCTACAACATGTTTTATCTTCATTAGCCAGCTCCAAGGCTGCTGCAAGAAACCAGGAAGCTTCAGACGAGTGACTTCTAGAAAAGCGGGTAGCCACCTTGCAGTATTTCAAGAGTACACGATGTACACGGTACAAGAGAGCACAATAAGACCCATCTGCTGGCATTGGGGAATTTGGCTGCTCCTAGCTCTGTGTGCGCAGCGGCAGAGCAAGGCTGCGGTGGCAGCTGAGGCTGGGTGGAGGCTGTGTTGATACGGGAGCAATGTGGCATCAAGAAGGAAACCCCCGCCTACCAGCCCTGGAGAGAACTTCTCTATCTCTGCCTTACTCCCCAGCAGCTGGAGGGCACCAGGGCAACAGCTGGTTGTCTCCTTGTGTATCTCGGATCCCCGAGGTCACTTCTAGCCCCCTAAATCTGCACATGGCCCTTTGCTCTGTTTCCATCCGGCGCTGTTGTGGGGCATCACAGGTTGGCCAGCCTCTCTGCCCAGAGGTGCGGAGAAGGGTCTGGTACCTCAGCCCAAAGCAGCGGCAGTTCTGACATTAGCCTTTAGCAGGAGCTGTCCGACCATTTATTTCCCTGCGCCTGGTCCTCTCTTATCTCCAGCCCTTGCTCTGAAGTGCCCGGCTCGGGCGTTGCAGGGTGGTGTGGAACTGACCTTCATCCCAGCGGTGGCCGTCCCAGGAGCGCCCTGGCAGAGAAGGGAGAGAGGAACGCCTTGTTTGAAACGAACCGGGCACAGACTTTGACAAACAAAACAGCATTAGCCGCTTGGAACTCAAAAAGGCAAAATTCACATCTTTTCCTTCCTAAAACTCGGGAAGGATGCTGTAACAGCACACAGCACACATCCTCCTGCCCCGTGCAGGTCCTTCACCGGTGGCAGTGGCTCTCCTTCCCAGAGAGCTCCTCCAAAGGCAGACATCGTGAGTTCAATCCAGTCAAGACAACCAGATTTCCACCCACTCCCCCGGTTTTAGTCCTGCAAGTGAAGCAAAGGCCAACAAGCAGAACAGTGTCGAATAACTGAGGAGTGCAAAGACAGACTGAGGACCAAACAGCCAGGTCAGTGCTGGATCCCAGATACATCAGCCTAAGCATCCCGAGAGAGGCCGGCTCACGTCCCGGACCCTTGGTCTTGCTATTTCCCCTCATTCTGTTTTTATCACAGAAGACAAACCCTGCAGTAAAACATTTTCAGGAAAGCTCTGAAGCCAGCCACCTTAGGGAAAAAAATAAAACAAAAAAAAACCCCCAAAACCTCCAAGCACTGCAATTCAGGTTTCATTCTGCAGCGCAGAGCAAGCCACCACCACGAGACCACGGAGTCCAGCCTGCCCTGCAATCCGAGACAGGTGCTTCAAAGTCCCAGGAAGCAGCTGCTCCCACAGGGACAGTCACATTTCCCTCGACAGCGCTGATGCAAAAAGCGAGTCTTCCCTATAAACCCTTTGCTCCAAAACCTCTGTATGCCCTGTGTTAGTATCAGTTAGGTCCTGGTGAAAAGGTCCAGTTACAAAAGCAAATATGAGGGATAACAAAGTTCTAAGGAGAGGGGAGGAGGTGAAGTAGTGTTAGAAGTTGGGAAATGAGAGGGGTCGGGCTGTAGCACATGAGGCAGAGAGGAGGACCAGGAGCCAAGTTCAAAGTGAAAAGAGCTTGGAAAAGTTCAAACAAGGAGGAGTGGGGAGCCAGAGAGCAGCAGGATCATACCTCTCAGCTTTCTGAAACAGAAATCGGGGACAAAGCTAAAAAACACAAGGACAGAAGATGGAGATCAGGGATTCTATGCAATAAATGGGGAAAAAAAAAAGCATTCCAGATCGTCTCAGGGTCAGTAGGTTTTAGTGAACACGGGCTAGAGTCATGAAAGGGATTACATGCGGCAAGTGGCTTGGGTTAGGCTTTCACAGTGCATTTGGGATGCCTGTTCCTCACTCTTTGACCTTTAAATGGTAGTTAATGCAGATGATGTTATTTTCTAGTATTTATTCCCAAACTGCTGAGCACACGCATGCAAGCTTGCTCACACGCTGACCCTGATTCACTGCTGCATTAGTCCGGGTTCACACTTGTATAACCCCGCTGGTCACCGGGAGCTGACACACATTGCTGAAGGTTGCAGCGGTCACCTGAGACCCCCAATTTACCAAACGCCAATTCCCTAGAAACATCAGCAACTGCCCGCTCTCACTAGCATAAAGCATTAAGATCCTGATGTTGCAAGACAGCATCAGACTGGGCATGCCATTTGCTTTGTAAACCCCTCTTCCTCCACCATCTCCTTCAGAAATTAGGCCCTGTATTTTGCAATTTAGAAGCAGAAAGAAGTCAGCTGAGGGTAGTCGTCGACTAATAGACACACACACAAATTCAGGCGATGCTTGCGCATCAGGGACAGTCGAGTGGTACAGGTGAGATCAGGCAGATAAGCGTCACTCCACTGTTCACAAGGTACCTTAGTGCCATGTCTTCCTGGCAGCCCTGGCATGCCTCTCTCCCCCTGGAAGCAGAGCAAGAAACACAGAGAAAGAGAGCAAGAGACACGAGTTGAGTCCTCCCAGGGCTCTGTGAAGAGTGCCCAGGGCAGACGTGATGAGGAATCCTCCTGGGTGAGATGGGGCACAAGCCATTTCCCCACTCAGCTCTCACCAAGCTGCCTGCCCTCGCCAGGGCAGCTTCACATCAGTGAGACCTCTCAAGCCTGTGGGGTGCAGCAGGATTGACCCGCTGGCATGCAACAGCGCTGGGAACAACGACAGCCGCTGTGTCCTGCTAGTGCATCCCACGCCATGGCATTCTGCAGGGCACAGGGAGTCACTCAGCTTGCAGTGGCTATAGGATCAACAAACTTATCTGGAGAACCATGGAATCCAATGGTTGCCTTCTATCGTTAGCCTGAATTTTATCTGGTGGCAGCTAGAAAATAAAACATCTTCACACAATCTGCACACTGCTGTTATTTTACTCTGGGTGTTTAGTCCTTGCTTGGAAGGACTATTCAGCAGGGATATATGTATGTGCTTTTTTTAAAAGCACTTTTTGCAACTGTGACATCCTGGGAACTGTATTTTGTAAAATACCAACTAATACCATAATGCATATGACCTAGGCAGTGTGGGCACCTCCTACCCTATGCAGCATACTTAACTATGGTGTTTTCAGCTTTAATAAAAATAAAACAATAATTACAAATGTTTTGTACTGGAGAAGTGGGGACCACTCTCCATCCCTCCTTCCCAACTACACTCCCCGTTTTTTTTCTTAAATTAGACCAGAGAAGACTAGTGCTTTCTACTGGGAGGCACACCCCTGTAGAGCAGCCCTGCAAGTGAAAGTAATTCCCCATCCCAGAAACATTCCTGGAGGAAACTGCCTGCCTGAAGAGCTGTTTAATTATTTAGCCCTACAAAACCAAAACCCCCTCAGTGAGAAAGAGCAAGGTAGCCCCTTACATGGGGCAAGTCACAGAACACCCACCCTACCCTGCATTTTCTGACGGCCCCAGCTCCCTCGAACAGCCCCCACTGGCACCAGCAGGATCACACAGACACTAGAGCTAATTAAAGAGCAGGAGCAACAAACGTGATGCTGCACCATTAAAGAGCAAAAAGAAGCCCCAGAGCCAAAGACAGAGAATAAGCAGGGAAAACAACTCTCCAGAACGTCTTTAAACCTTTAAGAATTTGAAAGCCATTGTAATCCAGTGAGTACCCACTGGGATGATCCCTCTGTGATCCCCCGGTGCCATAGTCGGGCAGCAGCAGCCCACCAAAACCAGCACTGGAATGGTGCAGCCCAGCCAGAGGCTGGGAAACATCACCAAGGGTGGATATGAAAAGCAATGCCAAGCTCAGGTCCCCAGTGGGCTCCAGGAAGCTGGTCAGCAGCACCTCCCCACTCTCCTGAGCTTCATGCTGATTTAGGAGATATCTCCTAATGCCTCTGGAAGAGTTAGGCTACACCTCTGCTTTCCACCACCAAGGAGACCCTCCCACTCTCCACCCCTCTCTTTAAGCGCAATGTAGCACATCCGCATTAAGTTCCGAAGGGGCCTTTTCTCCCTTCAAATACTAATCCACCCAGATGGAAAAAATATAGAAAGTGTACATGCTGCACAAGAAATGAGATGCACACTACATACTAAATACTTGAAATGTGTGTGTCGCAGTTAATGCCTTTCAAAATATTATAGGACCAGTCTTTTCTCGTGATGTTTAAGATGTATGGTATGACACAGTCTGCTCTGACCCTCACAAACACTTGCCAATGTTGTAATGTTTTAAGCACAGTCTACATTGAGTAATATACTTTAAATATATGGGTACAGTAAATTTCAGGCAAATAGATAACATCTGGGCACAGGCCATATAAGCCTGTTAAAAGCGTCCAGAATCAGACAGAAAAGCCTGGTGCCAAACCTCAGCCCGAGTTGCAGAGTTTGAGTGGATTTGATGCGTCAGCTAACCAGATTTTATGAGGAAACCCCAACCTAGCCCATCAAATGGAGAGATGTAACAAATCATTAGCAAGCTTCATAGTCAGAGAAATGCCTTTGGTAAGAATCGAATTCCACCAAATGGATAAAGGCCGCTTTTATTGCCTGAGCTTGGAGTGACTGCCTGTGGTTAATCAGAGCACAGATGTGTACTCCATTAAATACCCCTCAGAGCTGCCTCAGAACCAACTTCCTCTTACAACCCATCAGCCCATGGAGCAGCATCTCCCAGATGATCTACCATGGTAGAAAACCGTATTTTTCATGCCTACCTTTATGCCAGCGTCCCCTTTTTCACCCTGCCCGGCAAGGGAGAGAGAACAGAGAGGAGGACAGTGAACGTGAAGAGAAATCGAGCAAGCAGCACAATCATAACAGTGAAGACCAAAGAGAAAGTAGCCAAAAGAGGGAGTGTGCAGCAAACACAACCCCAGGCCTCCAGAGAGAACTGGCTCCTGATAATAACATGGTACCAGCCTGAACTCTGGCTGTAGCCCACCCTTCCCTGGGAATGCAAGGCAGGTTACCTTGCTGGAGTGGATGCTGGAGGTCACTAGCCTGTACTAATGCTTTCCTGCATGTTTTGGGTGTAGACAAACCATTAAACCATCTAATGGACCAGAGTATCCGCATTCTCCCAGCCTTAATGCAATAGGCTCCAATGGCTGAGTCAGTTCTGTTCTCTAACAGGGGCCTGTGCAGGGCTGCACCCAGCCGTGGTTCAGGACAGCAGAAAATCGCTCTGGCCAAAAATTGCCCAGACCCTTTACAGAGGAGCGAGTTTTTCTGTTTACATGGCTTATACCAGGCTCTAGAGAACTGCCTCCAGTTCCTGACCTTCCATATTCCTTTAGCATATCTTTAGATTTGTGCTCCACTTATCTGCCCTTGGGAGGTGGCCCCACTGACTCTGAGTTTAGGGGTTACCTTGGGGCCAGTAGCTCCAGGGAGGCCATGAGCACCAGGCAGGCCTGACTCGCCCACCTCACCCTGAGGAAGAGGAAACACAGAGGAAGAAATAAACAATGAGCAGCAAGAAAAAGGAGCCTGTGGGTTGTCTGAAAGGTCCACAAAGACATGAGAGGGATGTCCCACACAGAAACGCCCACCACACACCAACCTACCATCTGGGTCTCTCTGGGAAAGGAGCATCATTCCATGTCAAGATATTCAGGGTGCAAAATGTATGGATTGAAGGGAGTGGTCCCACCATCCCACATCATATCAGAGCTAACGTCTTTGCTCAAATCTTTGCCCTCTTTTCCCTTTCTCCTGACTGGTCACCAGTGAGGATCTTCTCTTCTACTTTTGCCCATTTCCTCCACCTTTCTCAGGAAAGGTCACAACCTCGGTTTTATTCCTCTGAGATCAGTACAGGTTTTTTGCTTGGTAAGTAAATTAGCCAGACAAGTTGTTTCATGTAAGAGGAGCTTGTTGGAGAGGCCCCCAGTGTGAGGTCGTTGCAGGGACCCCCTCTCTGCTCCTGAGCACTGAGAGCCGCCTGCCCAGCGCACACAGAACAGGACAGGCCCTTAATGGAAAAACCGATGGTTCACTGGAAGAGGCGGCAATAAATTGCATCTGTTGGCAGGAGTGGGCTGTGGTCTGCAGGGGCTATAATTTCCACTTCCTGACACAACAAAAACTTCTCAGTTTATACAGAACTAATTAAAAAGCTCTCAGGTCTTGCCATTTTGCTCACAGAGCACCCATAAAGCAACATGGAGATAACAGGGGACACAGGACTCCTGCCTGCTGGGAACATTCGCCTTCACCTTCTCCAGCTGACATCTCTTTAGCAGTACCTCTTCATTCACTCTCTCCCCTTTGATCCCTCTTTGTGTCTTTCCCCTGTCTCTCTTTCTGTCTCCTAATTACACCCCCTGGGCTTGACAACCCTGCCATTAATTAGCTGCTGCTGAAGGCATTTGGGTATTGCCAGCATCTGCCTTTTAACCTGGAGCAGGATCAACACTTTCCTGCTTTATTCCAATACATAGCCAGGGATTTGGCCCTTCCCAGCCTCCTGTCCAGGTCTGGACACACAAGAGGGATAATTCAGCCTGGAAGCGGGTGTAGAGAGGCACATAGAAGGAGAGACATCAGTACCATAGCTACTGGAGAGTTAAAGGTGTCTCTAGGTCCAGCCTCTCCTTGTGAAGGTGGTGGCAAGGGATCTGTGAGCCTCTCTCAGCCCCATGTCCAGTGGGAACAGAGCTCAGCAGAGGGCTCCAGAGGAGCCCACAGATTCACAGCTGTGATCCCACAACGCATCAGTACCGCTTCATTCATTTAACAATATTGGAGCTCTCCTTCTTACCTTTCTGCCGGGGTATCCCTGAATCCCAGGGTCTCCCTACAAGAAGCAAAAAGACAAAAAGAAGTGAGGCTTGGCCTGATAAGGACAAATCCCTGCTCTTTTTACTGAGGATGGAAGGGCATTCCATGGGGGAAGTTCATCTTTTGTTCTGAGTGGCTCCACTGAGTCCCAGTGTTACTTGCACTGGACTAGATAGGAAAGGTGCAATAAGCACTGGCAGCTGGATAACTGATGCCAGCTCTGCGCCCTGGCTCTGCGGTTCCTACCTCCTCACCCTGGCTGCATTATTTCAAATAAAAACAAATGGGGGTGGGTGGCTGCAGCTGAAAAACAACCACCACCACCCCCCACACTCGCACTTTGGCAAGTGAATAAATGGGAAACTGTGGTGGAGTTAACAATAGCATTGCAAAATCAGTTCCTGAAGCGCTGGTAAATGCTTTGAGAATGGAAGAAGCCAATAAAGCTGTGTGTGGCAAAGGGTTTTGCAAGAGGGGCTGATGAGGCGTGCCTTGCTGGGTCAAGATGCAACTCAGAGGCGTCGCCTGGACAAAACTCATGACTCAGCACACAGGCCGGGCCCCACAGGCAATACTGAGCTGGGTTAGAAACCTTTCTCCACTATTTGATGTAGCCTCCTTTCCCCCGCCTCCCCCCCCCTCAAAATCTACATATCTCTCCTTGCCAGGATCGTCCACCTCTGGTCATCACCTTGCTACATTAAAGTGAGGTGAGATGTCTCACCTTTGGTCCAGGAGGCCCAGGTAAGCCCTGTAGATAAAATCAAAAGACACTGGAATTAGCAAATATAGACAAAGTTACGTGGACTACAAGGTGAAGGGAGATGCTGACTGCTTTAGTTTGAAATGCTCCTTTACGGAGATTATTTGCATCAGGAAGCTCAAACGTACCCAATCTATTCTTCGTGTAGATGGATGCTATCTTAACCCAAACACCCAAATAAATTCAGACCTGTACTGCTCTATCCTGTTAGGCCTGGTCTCACTGAATCTGAGCACCAAAAAGCTGCTTTGCTTTATGCATTGTGCTCCAGAATATTTTCTGTTTCTCAGCTTTCCTTGGGAAACTTGTTCCCAGCCCACTGTGCAGCTCTGGAGTAAATGAGACATTTGCAGCTTCCTCTGACAAGCTAAATAGAGGGAATGTAGTAACAAACAAACCACTCCTGTTTTTAACTGAGAAATAACCAAACCGTTTACCTGATACAAACCATGAAACATACCAGATATGTGTGTATGTAAGTATAAATAAACAAAATATCCATGCAGAAGCTGCCTTGCTGATGTGAGTGGACAGAAGGAGAGAACCACTCCAGATATGTCTCAATGCCTATCCCACCCTTGATACTGCCTGCCTATGGCAATTCATAAAGTTTAGTCATCACATCCTTGGCTCCAGCAGGCCTTGAAAACTCTTGGAGATGGAAACTCCTTCCCCACCACGGGGCCAGTGTGCTATCTTTCTCCCCATGGCTCCCAGAAACAGAGATGGTTTCTGGTACCCACCTTTCCATCTCTGCCAGGCTTGCCAGGTTCTCCTGCTCTGCCCTGTTGCAAAAGAGACACATTAACAGGTTTTTTCTACCCCATCCCCTGCCATTTAGCAACTGTATTATTTTAAATGGTGCTTCTGTGTTGACACTCCTTGGCTGCTTGCTACCAGCCTGAGAACAGGACAGGGGCAGGACTTCAAAGGGGTCGCATTGGTCCTTATCACTCAGATTTCTGCTGTGAGCAGGACAATTACACCCTGTGCACTACTTCTGTCTGCAGAGGCCATGGAAAAGGAAATGGGCCTGGTGTCACCCACTCAGATGTACATGTCCCAATAGCAATGGTGCAAGGCACACACCACTGCCTTCCCTCCTGCTCCCCCTCCTTCCTGCGAACTTTTTCCTCCCCATGCATCTGCATCCCCTGCAAATCTCCTGTCCATGGCTGTCTCGGCTTCAGAAGAGGCAACAAAGACCAGAGGAAATTGTCTGAGCAAAAGGCTCTTTTTAAATTGGACTTACAGGTGGCCCAACTGGCCCGGGCTGTCCTGGGGTTCCTTTAGGTCCAGCTGGTCCAGCGGGCCCTGGTGGGCCAGGGGGTCCTGGCGGACCTTGGATTCCCGCTTGTCCTTGCTCACCCTGCAGTTCGTAAAAACAATGGGTTATCAGCAGGTAGAGCAAACCCTTCACATCACCACCCCAAGACAGGTCAGCTTGGCTGAAGCAGAAGAGGTAGAAGCAAGTCACAGGGTAGTGCCAGGAGAGGTTTCCAAGAGTGAGGGAAAGCCCTGCTGAGGACAACCAGGCTGCCTGGGCAGCAGGAGCCAACACCCTACAGTTTGCAAAGATATTTGAGGCCACCTTGTCAAAGCTGTCTTTAAAAGGGATCTACAGATGACTGAGCAGTCCAAAGAGATCCTCTTCATGAGTCAGTGAAGTACAATTTACATGTCAAGCACTAAAATTTCTTGAGCTTCTCAGGAGGCTTTCCAAAGCACTTGACAGTCATATGTGAAGTGAAGACTCTCGTGATCACACTGGCACTTCCAGGCAGAGCCACAGTGTCTTACCTCAGCCTATTTTCTTCCCTCTGCTATATTAGTTGGACAACACTCCCTCTGTTTTTCTAAGGACCAAAAGTAGAAACGCCGCAAAACCAAAAGAAAATAACACGATCATCATGGCATTTCTGGAGCCTGCCCAAAACAGGCCTAAGTACGCCAGGCAGAGCTTGTTTTTGTAAGATTTAACAAGCTAGTGCGTGCAGAGCCACCTGCCATTTTAAGCTCTCTGAACGAAGCCGTTTCAGCCGGTTCCTCCCCAGGCCCCTCAGTAGCCATTCGGTGGCTGTGGCTCATGCCTCAGCAATGCCATCTGGCCCAAAGGACCTGGACTTGGGACCAAGCGGCATTGAGGAGACAGTGGGTTGGAAGCGCCACATTTGAATACCAGACTGCTGATATATAATTGATGAACCCAACAAAGTCCTAAGGCACCATGGCACTAAGCTGTTAGTCTCATGGGCTCCCCTCCCTAGATGAAACATCATGACATCCTACAGCCAGCAACCCAGTTTAAATTTGAAAAACTCTCCTTGGTGGATCCACAGGAAGCTAGAAATCAAACATGGTTGTTTCTCAGTTATAAAACAACGGGGGTGCGGTTGGGTCTCTGCTGCATTCATCCCCTCTACAGCCTTATACACTGCTGCTGGGCAAAACTAAGTCTGCTCTCAGGCGCTTGCATGTGCAGGAGAATGCACAAAATCTGTCCCCTACGTGTGTTCCTAACAAGCGTGCTGTTTATCCTGGCTGCCTTGAGTAAAATACGCAGATAGAAGGATGCTTGCTTTATTTAGAATGATGAATAAAAGCAATAAGCTGCAAATTTTACTCCTTCTGCCATGAGCTCTATTTAGAAGAAAATTTCCAATACACAGGCCAGGCTCATGGGAAGCTCAATCATGTGTGCAACAAGAGCCATTCTCTTCAAGAGAGCCGCCATGTGCAGGGACACAGGATTCTCCCTGCGCTTCCCTATCCACCATACTCCATTAGAATACACTGCTATTAGAGTAATCAAACCATTTTGGTTGGAAGAGACCTTCAAGATCATCAAATCCAACCATTAACCCAGCACTGCCAGGTCACTGCTAAACCATGTCCCTCAGCACCACATCTCCATGGCTTTGAAACCCCTTCAGGGATGGGGACTCCACCACTGCCCTGGGCAGCCTGGGCCAGGGCTTGACAAGCCTTTCCAGGAAGACATTGTTCCTAATGCCTAAGCCTCCCCCGGTGCAACATGAGGCCGTTTCCTCTTGTCTTGTTTCTTGGGAGAAGAGGCTGACCCCCAACTCAGTACAACCTCCTTTCAGGGAGCTGTCAAGAGCGAGAAGGTCTCCTCTGAGCCTCCTTTTCTCCAGGCTCAACAACCCCAGGTCCCTCAGCCACTCCTCACAAGACTTGTGCTCTAGATCCTTCACCAGCTTTGTTGCCTTTCTCTGAACATGCTCCAGCACCTCAGTGCTCTTCTTGGAGAGGCCCATCCTGCAAATAGTCTTGTAGCTTTTAAATTTGGAAGGGAATTTGGAACCATGAAGACAAGAGATTTGGAGGACACTGGAGTATATTTCTAGATTTCCTCTCACCCTGACTTCTCAGCCCAGCTTCAGAGACTTCCCTCCCATTGCCTCTGACAGCACGCCCACCATGGATGCACTGTGGGAAGGCAAAGGGGGCTTTGCCTGTCTCCCTTTGACTCTCCCTTCTCTCTTCCCACCTCAGTTGCTGTCAGCCCAGTTCATGCTCCAGACTTAGGGCACTAAAATGCAGCAGGGTGCTGGGTACGGGTGCTGACACACTGGCAGGGGATGGGGAGATGGGGAGGGCAGAAGCCCTGCCCCAGAGCAGAGAGTGGCTGGAAGGAGCTCACCCAAACCCCCATTCTCATTGCCTTTGCTTTGCTGCCTTGGGCAGACCGTGCTTTGTCTAAGCGAGTGTCCGTCCATGCAGATCTCTAAACAAGCAGAATGTTATTACTGCATCCCAAGAGTCTTCTTAATTCATTTAACACAAAAAGACTCCCCTAGATCTAACTGGATAATAAACAGATACAGTAAGTTAGAGATCAGGTGTCATTTTCATTAGATGTCATTTTTTATTTTTATCCATTGACTGGAGCTATTTTTTCAGTTCTTTTAAAGACCAGTTAGCCCCCCTGATTGCACCCCAGCCATGCAACGCCTGCTCAGCCTCCTAACACCAGTCTGCGCTCAGCCCACGTCTCTGCTAAGCCCAAGCCCTTGGGCAAAGCACTCATGCTGATGCGCGGCAGCAGCAGGATTTCTCTCTCTCAGGCACTGGTACTAGTGTTTATTTTGCAGCCTCGAATTTTTTCTTATTATCCATACATCGGGCTCCTGGAATTGCCTGGTGCTGGCAGATCTGTAGGAGTGGATTACGCTTTGCTGTGCTTTGGGAATGAATACTGCAACAGCAAAACAGATCACGGCAAAATTGTCCGGTGAAGTTAGCCCCTGGGGACTGAGGGAATTTGCAGCCCCAGCTGATGACAGGACGTGGGGCAGCTATTCAAGTTTCCCACTTCATCCTGGATACGAACTTCAGCTTTCAAAGCCTTCCCCAGAGGTCAGTCCTTGGCCTGGCTTTCCAGCTTTTTGCTTTGAAGGGCAACCAGTGCAATCCATGGGGCTTTGTGTGCATCGATAGAAACGGAGTGGAGGTCACAGGTTCAAGCGATAAGGTCAGGATTTTGCCAGCACTGGGCAAGGACCAGGCACCTTGTGGCAAAGGCCTGTAGTGCAGATGGCAGTTCGCTGTGAGCATCTATCTAGACAGGCAGTGGGGTGACAAAACCCAGCCACTTAATAGAGGGTGCCCAGCAGACTTCAGCGGGGTAATCACAGCAGTTTGCCTGCGCGGGGAAGTTAATCCCAATTGATGGAAGGAGGGAGCTTAAAGTGGGCTCATTAAAAGCTACATGAACTCTGACTATGGACACTCTTATTCATTATTCATATGTCCATAATTCATGTTATGAATTCATTCCCAAAGTAAACTAAACATGAATTATGGCCCTGGAAACCAAAATAAATGTGTTCACACAAAGATTTAATGCAATTTAATGAAACCATTATAAGAGCTTATTTAAACACATTTTCCCAAGTGTCCCAGGCTAGACTAGCCCTTAGAAGAAGCGTTTGCCTATTCACTCATCTCAGTTAAATTTCACAGACATGAGCTGCATTTCAGCAAGAGGTTTCTAACCTCTTCTGGAGATGCAATACACAGGAACTGACTCCTTAAGGTAGGAAACTGCTTGTCAGTCCTGAGAACAGTTTCACTGCCCATTTCTTCTAGTTTAAAAAACTGGCTTCCCGGCTTTTCTTTTTAGCCACATTATCACATCAGAGACTTTCTCTGCTTCAAAGAAAGTCCCTCAGCTCTGCCCAAACCTCTTGGAAACCCATCCGTAGGTGAAGAAAGACAGGTAGCAAGCTGATTAACCACAAGCATCGGGGTAAGCTTAGAAACAGGCAACAGGGAGAAGTCTACCTGGAAAGTGCGTCTCTTTATGACCGGAGGTGGAGCCAGCCGCACTGAATTGAGGAGAGGCAACAGCTGAAGAAGATCAAACCCGAAGGTCACGGGGCAAAAGAGGCCGTTAGGGCACCCAGAGTCAGAGAGCAGCCAGGGGAGAGAACAGAGAAGAGCAGAACAGAGAGATTGCCATGAAAATAAACCCTGTGCGAGCGTCACGCAGCGCAAGGACCTGCCAGCAGACCTTTGAGCTCCTCTGCACCGTGCGCAGCTCACAGGGGGACTTGCCACTTGCCAGCCCTGGCAGGTTCAGAGTGGCCACTCGCCAACCCGATGCTCCCACCACACAGAGCTTTTACTGCTTTCTCTGCTCGGAAATAACACTTACCCAGGGGATTTTGGACTTGGCTCCACTGGTCTCCTCAGGCAGTATTTACTGCGTGACATCCCCTCACTAAGCTCACCCATGACAGGACTGTTTCTCTTGATTTCTCATCATCGGGTTTGAGGCAACTATCAAAATGACAATTTTCTCCAATTTTTCCAGGTGTAGTTTCCTAGTTCTATCCATCTTTCCTTAAAAAAAACCACAGTGTATCTCCAGGCCCCACCCCGCCTCAGGGTGTAGAAATGGAGAGAGGTTGGCTGAGGTCAGTAGCAGGCATCAGGGCCAATGAACAGGTCCTGGCATGGTTCATTTAGCTGGGCAGACAACTATCATGGCCAGGGGTATCGCCTTGGGAGCCTGTGCTTTGTTTTCCCTTGTTTAACAGTAACACCAGCCTCTGACCGCTTATAGCCAGGAATGCTGCCTTAGAGCACAAAGCTGACCCGGACACACAGAAATCAAATGCACTAAAGCTCAGGAGCATTTGTTCATCCTTCTGCTGTATCCAGTTTCCACTTGCACGCATGCTGCTGTCACGCTGGCACCCACCGTGCCGGCTCCAGGCCCAGGAATGCTCTTCTGGCCTGATCCGCTTTCCTGTTCCTATCAGTTTTCCATTGAAGCTGCTCTTGATTTACACAGGGGGAAGAGACGGAGGCTTTCTGTGCTCAGGCACAAAAATATGCCCCCGTGCACAGCATTTCCCCATGTGAGCTGTGCGTTCAGATCTGAGAGGTGTGCCCACAGGTCTCCCACCACCGTAACCATATGCACCCCAACAGCACACTTTACACCCTTTAAATGTTGTTCTTCGTGTTTGCAGGGAAAGCAAGGATCCAGTCCTGTTGCAAAGTGAAGCAACAACCCAATATTGCAACACCGGCATGCTGTGATCAGGTGGTTGTGTTCGAATGCACTAATCCAGCCAGCCACAACTTATCGCCACAAAAGCAGTGCTGCCGGAAAAATCAGATTTCATTTGAAGAAAATTCTCCTCTTTCTGAAAGACAGTGCAAGAGCCCTCAAAGCTCAGGAGAGCGTTTAGGGCTGCACTGATCTTCTCAAGGGGGATGTTGCTGTAAATCCTCACACCCCCATACTAGATGTGCCTATAGCATGTCCGTATGAGTGACCTGAACCCAGCTGAGCTGGCTTTGCCCAGCTCCTCAAGTGCTGAAACATATCTGAAATAATATACACTTTACAGGGAAGCAGTGGGAGGATGCTGGAAAGGATAAGGATGAAAATGGACAGAAGCAGTCCTGAAAACAGAGGTGAGACAACACCCACTGACTGATTCAGGTGCAAGTAGGAGAGTTTAGAGAAGAAACCTGAAGCCTCTTCCACCCAGCTCCTGCCCTGCCCGCTCCGTGTCCCAATTGCAAGGTTTTTTCAGAAGGCAGCGTGCAATATTGGATCTGCATTCTCATGCCTTTGCATCAGAACTGGGTCCCGTCAGACTGTTACCCACAAACCTTCAGCGTAAGGATCTGGTTAGAGCGCAGGGCTGCGAGGGTGGTACTTAGGTATTCCTAGGGGACAGTGAACACACATGACACAAATGGGGTCAGTTAGACACACAACATTTCTGAGAGCAGATGGAACACTGCTGGCTCCCCCTCTCCCTGAGCTGAGCGCCCTTCCCCAGGGCAGCACTCTGGAGCAGCTCAGAGGGCCAGCTCACACCGAATGGGTGGCCCTACGCCCAGGCTTGTCCCTCAAAGCAGTGCAAGCCGTACAAACTCATACAGACAAAAAAAAAAGGAAACTACAACACAAGCCAAGGCATACATCCTAACCTAACATTTCCTTCTGAAGAAAAGAAAGACGAAACAAAACTGAAACAACATCCCTGATTTTTTAGGATGCTGGTTTCCATTTCCTTGCCCAGAACATCTGACAAAGGACCTTAGTCAATCAATAAAGCAAGAGTGAATAACAATTCAGTCAAATATGTAGCATTTTTACAACAAGGCTCATCCTAATTTTCACCTGGGGAGGAAGAGAGGGAACTGCACCTCTGTTGGCTGATTTGTGCTTCTGGTTCCCGAACTTGCAATCTGTAAGCAGACCCTTCAGGATGGTCCACGCTTGAGCTAATCTGAGGACAGTCTTCCTTCCCATGAGCATATCTCTGCCATTGAAGGACTCATGGGCTTTTTAAAATGTTGAGCTTGCTGCCTCATGAGACCAGAAGTACGTGCTTAAGAGCCAAGGAAGTGTTGCTAAGCTGTGCTGAGACATGAGGCCCTGCACCCGCCCTCTCCCTGCTGTCACAGCCCTGCAGTGTGGCACCCCAGGGTGCCTACAACCACGACCCACCAAGCCAGAGTGCCTTTGCCCCCAGGTCTGTGCCCAGGCTACTCCCAGTGATGCACGAACTGCATCTCTGTTTGCCAACATTGCTGCTGGTCCTGCCACTGCTTTTCACCTTGAGTGCTGAGGACAATCAGAGCTAAGGGCTGTAACAGGAACCCAGGACACCACTTGGGTGAACATTGTTGTTAGCTTCTTTTTAACATAACAATCTAGTGAGCCAGCTCGGCTAAATAAACACAGCTGACCGGCTATAACTGTACCGGGACTGGCACATACCCATGGCCCCCTTCTCCCTTGCTGCAAGCCAAGCTCTCTCCCCTGCTTCTGCTGCTCCGTGCATCCGGGGCCCTGCTCCCACAGAGCCAGGGACCAGAGCCCAGCTAATTGTCCGGAGGCCCATCAAAAATAAACAGAAAGCCCTTAAGCCTGTCTCCCTGTACACACAGATTACAAATTCCAGCTACTTCATATGATGTCGTTCCAATGCATTTCCAGTGGATTTTCAGCACTCTGGCTGTTTTTAGAGCTGCTTAAATTCTACCGCTGTAATCCCCTCAAACCCTATGATGTACCTTCTCCTCTCTTGGCTGTGGTACATGCCAGCCAGGCCAGTATGAAGAGGCAAGCGGGGCAACATCCTGGCTTTCGTTAAACCGTTGCTGGCATCAGCCCTGCCTCTCTGCCTCTCCTTTACAGGCAGAAAGCCCACCAACCTAGGGAGGCTGTGGAAGCAGGATGGAGCTGGTGCAGCAGCCCAAGGTGTGAATGGGTGACCTCCACTCCTCCAGAAACCCCAGGTTTTGTTGGGTTTTGGGTTGAGGACACAGACCTTCCCCACTCCAGCACAGAGCATGGGAGCATCTCCAGGAAGCAGCAATGACAGCATTTAGCTGGGGGTCAGCCCTGGTGGGCAGCAAGAGACCTGAGGACCAACACCCCTCCAGGAAAATCTTATCTGCTGCCTTTCTTCGAATCACATCAATCAGCCGAGTGCTGCCCTCGGGGCTCAGATGACGCATCTTGTTAATGAAACGATCTATATTTCCAACAAAAAGCTATTCAAACAAAGGGGGATTAACATGCAGGAAGGCATGGGACAGATGATAATAATGCTAGTGACTTACCCTGTGCGGGTACTCTGCACACTGACCCTGTGAAAGAAGGGGATTAAAAGGGAAGAGTTTAAACCACAAACAGAGTGGACCAAAATAGACACACAGGGTCAGATTCAGAAGGTGTAAATCATTGTGACTATACTGAATTCACTGCAGCTATGCCAGTTTGCACCAAACAAGCAGTTTGCCTCCTGTTCCCTCTCCCCAGAGCCCTGGGTTCTTGCTGTAGTTCTCAGGCACTCAAAGCCAGACCAGGCAGCACTGAGTCCCTTCCCCACTCACTTTTTACATTTCATTTTCAACACATCTTCCATTAAAATTACCTTTTCTCCTTTTTGTCCTGGGGGTCCCTATAAAAGAAAAGTGGTAAAAAGTCCCTCAGTAAATGAAGCTCAGTGCATGCAAGGGGAAAGAGATTAGGAGGAGGTGGAATTGCAAGAGATGTGATACTTACAGGTTGTCCCCTGGGACCTGCAGCACCCTTTAAAGGAACACAATCATGAATGCGAGATGGATTTCCATTTACAGGGACAAGAAAACAAAAACTCTCAGTCTATGAAGTAGGTGGAAACTCGGCTTTTAAAAACAATCATGGAGAAAACTCCCAAGAGAAGTCTGGGCTCCCTTTGTTACTCTGGAGGAGTGAAAATGCACACATGTTCTGGCTGCACTGCGGGGGGGGATTATTAAAAGAAGAGGGGAAAAATCCTCAGGAAAACACACCCTTATTGTTCCCAGGACCTCAGTTGGCAGCATGTCTCCTTGGTCGACACACTGGGATTGAACCAGAAGCAGCCAGGGCTGAAGCCTGAGCTGCAACTGCCTGAGCGAGGATTGGGCAACAGGGGGATGTCAGCTCACCCCTCTGCTGAGGAGCAAGGAGAAGGATCTTCAACATGTGCTTGCCAGAGGCCTATACTGACAATTCAGCTCAAAAAACAGAATTAGAAGGAGAAAACATTCAGCATTTCAGTGAGTGGAGGTGACTACAGAGCTGCTAGCTTGGTGTACTCATGTTTGGGGATTTCATCATCAGAGATGTCAAGAGAAACGAGACCACATTTGGGTTTCCATCAAATGCAGCCCAAGTTTATCGTTTTCAACCGAAAGCATTTTAGTACGATGCACATATGAAACAGAGCTTCAAGGCGAGGGGAACCCATTTAATAAAAAAAATATGCTTTTTTTGTTGTTGTTAGATAAATTGAAAGCTGCCAGATGGGTTTTCAGAAATCTTTCCATCAACTTTTACTTCTGCTATGAGGCCAACCACAAAAAAATGTCAGCTCCCAGAGTATATTTAAAGAACATAATTGCTAACTGCAAGGAAAACATATCCCATGCATAACTAGGGAGTTGCCATTGTGACATGATGAATCTGATAGCCATAATGGAACAATTACAGACGTGCATCCCAGCACTGCTATTACAGAGTTACAGAATTAGGGATGCAGTCAATGCATTAGCTGAACTAGGATCGCTACCCTGCCTATGAGCTTGTTTCCAGCCAAGAGACAACGTCATTTCAAACCAACCCATCACCCGCAGACAAACATATATTTTTTTTACCATGTCCCCCTTCTGTCCAGGATGACCCTGCAAAAGAAAGAGAACAGCATTGGCCGCTGCAGTCTCTGGAAGGTGTTGACTTGACTACCTTAACCCCTGCCTTGAGAGGTGCTCACAGTTGCTATACCTTGTCAAGGGAGATGCCACATGGTCCATGTGGAGCCTTGCTCACACACCTAACAGGACACCAGCTCTCTGCCTCCCAAAGAACAAGGAGAACAAAGCTCTGGAGAATGAATACAGGATGCCTTGCTGGAGCTCAGGTGTGTCCCCCCAGGGCAAAACAAGGGAGACACCACTGGGTCTCTCTTGAGGGTTATGTTCCTCATGGCAAAAAAAAAGGGTCCTGCTGTAGGTAATTGGGTGCCAGAGGCATGTGCTACCAGCTTCTCCATTACACCATGGTTAGAGGAAGTGTGGTGGGGAACTTGGCTAAATGGCTGCCTGGAGCTGGGGGTTTTTCATGTCAGCTGGGTTCATAGGGAAAGTAGCTACGTTTGTGCCTAGCTCTCTCAAGGACGGGAAAAACTCAGGTTTCTCTCTCTCCCTACTAGAATGCTGATTAGAAGGAGAACAGCGTGGAGGTCTTCAGGGTCCTTTTCTGCTGCAACTCTGCAGCACAAAAGCAAAAGAAAAAGAAGCCATAGGGTTGACTCAGAATGAAGCTTGTCAGCTAAGGCAGAGGGATGGTGCTTGAGGGAGCTGCTCTGCCTGATTCGGGGTGGCAATGCTTGCTGATGTTTTCCCCACAGCAGCCAGGCTGTTGCACTTCTGAAGTGCTAGTTTATAGATTTGCCTAGAAAGGAAGCAGCCACACTCTGCTTCCCCTAATCTTCTGACTCCCGCATCTCCCCCAAGGCATCTGTGGTATCCTCCTGCCTGCCAGTCTCCTAATTTTCTTTTAATCTATGCATGTGCGTGACATTGCGAAATAATCCTCTTAAAAACATACTCTGTAACACTCAGGCTAGCAGAGCAGTGCAACCTAGCAGGAGGCAGCGAAGAAAGACTTGAGGGAAGCTGTTTGCTTACCGGTTTGCCATCCAAGCCAATAGGGCCCTGAAATGAAAAAAGGAGAAATTATGAGAAATGCTTTCACTGGAGGGCCTGTCCACCTGCCCCAGCAAGCACTATGTGTCACAAGATTGCACAGGCTGGGGAAAGGACGAAGAGGTGAGGTGACTCTCTCTGCCCTCCCACCAAGTCCTGGTGGGTCCCTGGCCCACTGGATACCAGCCCAGCTTCTCAATTGCTCCTGCAAGGACCTGCTCACTGGCAGCCCGTTTCAGCAGCAACGCTGAACACAACAAGGGAAGGGAGAAAGGATTCATAGGCCATTTGCAAAAAAACCCTCAGCATTTCAAATCTTGCAGCATCCTATAAGCTAGTTCAAAATCAGCAGTTTTCTCGAGAAGACTTTTTGATTTTAAAAGGCATCCACCTTTGGGGGAAGTGGAATTTTTACAAATGATAGGATAATAAAAGTGTCCCAGGGAAGAGGTGACATACAGCTCAGCAGCGTGTTGAAGGTACAGTGTGATGAGAAACAGGCTCTGCAGAATGCTGTCCCACCCGGCACTTTCTCATGAGCTGGGCTGATTTGTTTTCTGCTCCGCTGAAAGCCAAAGACCACAAAGACTTGGAGAGATCTGCTTCTCCTCAGCCCAGGGGCAGCTCAGAGCCCCCCTTTTTTGCAAAGGGCAGAGCCATGGAGCCCAGTCAGACAGTCTGAAGGCTGCCAATTCCCCCCATTTTCCAGGCCTGAGGGTCTCCCTCGCAGACCTTCTCTTGCACATTGCGTGTCCTGGAGCAGCAGCTGAGCTGCCTGGTGGGAGCAGGGATGCAGGGGGTGTTTGTGTTTGCCTTAGGCTTCTAGTCGTCCAGGATAAATGCATAAGAATAAATAGCAACCGTTTGAGTTCTCCAACAGGCTCAGTGCTTCAGAGAGTGTTGCCAGCAACTGTAGGATTGAAATGAAATTTGTTTTGTCCTCTCCTGGGCTTGTTTTCCATTCCCTTGCCCATCTGCAACAGTGCTGGAGAAGAATCCCTGCACTTCATCCTTTCCCTTTGGCATGACCAGGGTGTTCAGCCGAGCATGGCCCCCAGCTGACCTGCATCACACAGGGCCCCATTTAGATCACAGGCTCTTGCTGCTATTGCAATATCACCTAAAGTCTCAATTAAGGTTGGAATTTCACCTACCGAGGGGTTATTTTCTTTGTTTGGGGGTATTTCTTAGGATGGTTTTCTTTTACTGAAGGGATCTGGCTTCAACTATGTTATTTTAACACTTGGGGTTTTTTTTAAATTAATTTCCTTTTGGAGTTGTGTGGTTTGGGTTGGTTTTTTGTTGTGTTTTTTTCTTTGTTAGTATCATTTAAAGGGAAAAAAAATAAGAAAAACAAATGAAGATAAAATTACTTTTTCCAGTGTTATCAGATCAGGTCCATGGTTTCAGACAGATATGATGGGATACAGCAGCATTAATGAGGCTTTCCAGTAATATCACACATCCGTACCTCATAAATTAACAGTTACACTTACCGGGAATCCAGGAAAACCTCTTGTTCCGGGCTGTCCCTGGGAAATGGAGACAGCAGTTTAGAGGAATTGAAATGGATTTTGATAGACCCCAAGTCCTCCCTGTGGAGCCTTTCTGCCCATGTATTCTGCAACTCTCTGAAGAGTTACCCAAGACTCAATTCCCCTCCAAGGGGAAAGTGTCTTGGGGAGGAAGGGAAATCTCTCATCCCCACTCCAATTTGTACAGGGCCAAGAAAATGCTGGAGCAGGTCCAGTTTGGACTGCAAGCAGTTTCCTTGAAGTTTCTACATTAATTAAATGGGTGTCCCTAGCCCATACACTCAGCTTTTGGAGTATATTCCAGAGGCTGAGCTCATTTTATGGCAATTCTTGCTGCCATAAACCGGAGGCGTTTAATGCAGGGTGCTGCTCTGTGAGAGAAAAAACTTGCAGGTCACTGTGTCTAAATACAACCATCCCTCCTTTCCTCCTCCCCTAATCCCATGACCCAGTACATTCGTTTTCCTCACAAATAATCTTTCGTTTGTTTGTGTCTGTTCTTTTCCTTTGAGAGCTAAGAGAAAAAGGAGAGTTAGGTAGTGTGATGAGAGGAACACAACCACCAAGTCCTTTCCCCTGCCTCTTTCTGGCTAGCCAATATTGGCTGCCAATTTGGGATCAGGTACAGTAAACACTGGCTTGGGATGAGTTTGGCAGCTTCTTCATCGCCCACTTAAAAACACTGAAAAGAAAGAAAATGTCCTGGCTGTTAATTTTTCATCGTTCTTCAGTTTCTGGGGCCTGTGACATCCCAGGTCACAGTTACTCTAGATTTATGGGTATCCAGTAAAGATACGACTTTACTTAAAGATTTTTTAATCTCAATTTCCCAAAAAATGCATGAGCCAAGTTAGGAAGCAGCATGGACCAGGCTTCAGCAGATCTGGAGGCACACCCATGTAGGTGGAAACAGCAGGATGAGGTAAATCCTGTACCACGCTCATCAAGTGACCACAGCAGCATCTTGCCTTCCCTGAAAGCTGTGCTACAATGCCAAAACGCCCAGGTTTCTCATGTACTCACATGCTTCGTTTTGGGGAAGAAAATGCTTTCTTAGGCAATTTGAGATACCATGACTGGACTGTTTGAGTCCCACAAGGAAAGAGCTAGGTATAAGCAAGGGTTCGCTCCTGGAAAAAAATGCACATGAGTGGATCTCTGACTAAACCAGAGTGATCCCATGTGGTGCCAAGGAAAGGGGAAGGAGGGGATGGGTCTGCTGGGCTGCAAGGTTGAGATTTGCCACAGTGAAGCAATGATAATCCGTTGGGAGAGGGCTCGGAGTCACATTAGCAGGGAAAACCTTCACCTTCAGGTTACATCTCCTCCAGCCTCCCTCTATCTGCAGAAAGACTCATTGGAGGTGTTTCCCTTCAGAGGATGAGGCCAAATAACCTCTTAGCAGCATTTGAGGGATGCCTCTGACACAAAATGCCTCACATTGCACTGAACAGTTCTGTTTTTATACACAATGCTAGCAGGACCTAATCACATCTGCACTGTTTTTTCAGTTCTGCAAAGTTGAACTTGGTTAGCTTTACTTTGCATGATACATATAAAACCACCTGGTCCTGTTGGCCAGTGACCAGGAGGGAAGATAGGCCATAAATTAGAGGATCTGTCCACCGCTGGTTTCTGAAAAGGCAAGAATCAAGAAGAGCCTATCCACAACTCATTAATTTTGGTTTACTGTTGGACACCTCCCTGAACAAGAAGTGCTAAAAAAAGAATTAGGGAGAAAACCTGGAAATGGTGCAATTTAGCTTCCTCTGTAGACTGCAGACTGCTGCCTTTTTCTCCTTGGAGGACAGCAGAGTGATTTACATGGTATCAAGCCAAAACAACAGTTCAGCAGCAAGCGATTCCAAGAGACTGTTTTTGTTGGTGGCTGTTTTTCCTTGTCTTCTTTTTAAAATGTTGATCATGTGAAATATGTCATTCCAGGAGCTGCCAAATCATGGAGACCGTCTGTTTCTGCCACTATCGGCGCACTGTCCCTCTCTGGCCAGAAGTTAAGCAGCTCTGAGCTCGAGCGAAAACTTTAACCTCCAAACAAAAATCTGGAAACTATTTGTCATCCCACGTCTTTCCGAGTGGCCCCTTGGCTGGGGCTTCCATGTTTGCCTTCAGTGTTCAGCCATCCTTTTGACTTATCACCAGCTCCCCGGGAAACTGGATCATCTTCACAGTAGGCTTTGGGGGTGGAAGTGTGGAGTTGTGCCAGTCCCAGCACCTCAGGGCTTTGACTGGTGTAGGCAAAAGCCCATTTTAAATATCATTTACCAACTAAGTTTTCTGCTGCTTTGGAGATGCAATGCGTTCTGCACTTTCCCAAACAGCAGCGAAGGCAATGAGGCAAAGCAGCAGCACCAAAGCAGACATTAAAAATTGTCCTGCAGACCAGGCATGTGTCCTTCAAGAAATAGTGGTGCCTGACTCTGTTTGCAGGACTTAACAGTGACAGGGACTGATGTTTTTTCTCTCCAGTTACTACAACCACACTATCCAGAAGGTTGAGAGCTACAGCTTGTGAGAAACAGTGAAAGCAACAAGGCATTTACCCTCCAAAATCCACTGTTTATGGAGCAGGGTGGTCTCTCTCAAAGTCTGGCATGAAGAGACATGCCAGCTCTTCCTCTTCACCTGGCTACATGGCCAGGGACCATCTGCTGGGGATAAAACACTTGGGGAGATCTCTTTGTGTCCTGGGCTTAGGTTCTGTCACTTCTGAAACTGCGGGGCAGGTGGGCCTGGGAAGCAGCAAAGCTGTTTCTTATTAGAAACACTTATCATGGAGCTTTTGGAAAGTTAATTGGAAAGCCAGATGTAGCCAAGTGTTTGCACTGCCTAGGTCTCTCTCACTTGACCTCTGCTGTGAAACAAAAGTTGCCGGTGGCCCATCGTCTCTGCAGGTCAAGGACGGTGCTCTTCACAGGTTAATCAAAATCGGAAGTGCCCACTGGGAGGGAGAGAATTGGATCCCCAGGTCTTTTTTCATGGAAATCTCTGGCGGAGGCTATGCAGGGATGGAGCAGAAAGGACTGGCTGCATCCTCACAAAAGCGGAAGCTTGATGGCTGAACCACAGTGCAAGAAACATCCAGCATTTAGGGCATGTAAATGCTCCAACCCTTCATGTTGGTCTTTTTGCATGACCCTACCCATGCAAAAAGCTTTGGCTGGCTGGCTCACTGCACCTTGCAGGAACACTTGTGCTGGAAGAGGGTGCAAAATCCTGCCTACAGTTTCCCCGACTCCGCAGCCAGCTACAGGACTTTCCAAATCACAGTAGCTGTACTGTTGAAGAGTTTCCAAGATTTTGGGTACATGACAGGGACCTCTGAACAACACAAACTACCCATCTTTGTGAATTCCCCAGTCACTAGCTTAGCTCTGATCCTGCTCTTCTGCAAAATCTGAGGTTTTGTGCTCTGCTAATGAAACCAAAGGCTGAGATCAGCCAGGCAAAGGGTGTATTTTCTCCAAATGCAGTAGCAGCCCTGTTGCAAGAAGGAAATATGCTTCTTCCTTTTAAATACAGGCATATGGTTTCCCTGCAAGGGAAGGCTTCCTCATTTCTTCTGAAGTATGAGCTGTAATTTCATTATATATAGTATATAATAGCAGTATAAACCCAAGCCTGGCATAGCATGGGAACCACAATAGACAGGGGTTTTACTCTCTCCAGCTGAGGCTGTGTCTTATTGCCCCTCCTAAGCCTGTCCCTGTAACTTGCCCACATCCTACATCAGGAAAAAAATAGAGAGGAAAAGCCACTTACGGGTGGACCACGGGGCCCAATGATGGACATGCCCGCTTCTCCTGGAGCACCCTGCAGAGAGGCAAGGGAGAAAAAAAAAAGAGATAAGAAAAGGGGTGAGAAAAGGAGGAGAGGAAAATACAAACATAATTATATTCCTGTCAAGACTGGGGTTAAATGAGGGTGTTCAAGGTGCTTCAGGGCTTATGGGGCAGCTGCGGTTTTGGCCTCCCCCAGCTCTTGACTCACACTTTGGTAGAAAAGTTGCCACTTGGAGCTACTCAGACGTGTCAGAAAATGGAAGCTACACAGCAAGGAAAACAGTAAACACATAGAACACTTTCTGACAGAACAGAGGTTCTGTCCCATTACAAGTGTGAAAGATGGCCTGAAACCCCAGCTGTTTCCTTCCTGCAAGTCCAGAAGGACTATGTCCTACAGAAGAAAGAAAAGAAAAAGGGATGTGCCGGGCTCCAGGAAAATGGGAGATGTGGGAAGCTCACTGGCTGCTTCCAGAAATGCCTCGCTTGTATGCTTCTCAAACTCAGTTAGGATGTGGATGAAAACAGTGAAGTCCTTGCTGGAAAAGAAAACTACTGCCACCCACAACCTGTGATGGCCAGGACTTGTCCCTGTGTTTGGAAAACATGGCGCACTCCTGAGAGGTGGCTCCAAAAGCACCCAGGGCTGGGCAGCTTTGGGACAGAGTATACCATAAACCAAGCAGCCTGCGACCAAGCAGAGCTCTCTGAAAAGCAAAGCTGGGGCCTGCCAAGGACTCTCACTTTAGGGACTTTAGGGACTTCAGAGGACTTTAGGGAAGCGTGGGCAATTAAGAGTGATTTTTCCCTTGTTTGTTTGTATCTATCTATTGTCCCTTCATGTTGAAAGCTTTGGGCAGAGAGAAATGCAAGGATGCACCGAGAAAAAAACAGAGTGGCTTTGGGCGGTGAAATCTTGGTCGGTTAGATAATGTTGGCTGGCTGCAATGAGCAAGCAGTCGCTTAAAAGCGAGGAAGGAGAATCTCTGTCCTACCTTTCCCTTCCTTGCTGTGTTTTTCTATCTCCTGTAAGGAGCAGCAAACGGGCCTGGTGCAGTGCACAGACGATCCCTCTCTCAGGTGAATATCCATCCCTTTCCTAGGTTCTATGCATTGTTATCCAGTTATTCACATACCCCAAACACCTCTGTTTTGCTGTTCTCACAGCTGGGAGGTACTCACAGCTCTGGGGAAAATACACTAATGCTGAAATATCAAACACTGCAAAACATAGGGGCTAGCGGCAGAATGCTTTGCAGGCTACCACTTCTTTGCAGGTTCAAAACACCAAGTCGCCACACAGCAAACAGTTTGCAAGATGGTGTCCCACAGACTTAAACTACACCAATCACTTTTCCTTAGGAGGAAGAGGTCCCACCGTGTCAGAAACAGGAGTGTTCTGTACCCTTTCTTCCTTGCTGTGGCTTGCACCAGGGAGGTGGGGGGGAGCTCCGGGTTGATTAGGGCAAGCAGAGCTGCCAGCAGGGAAGAAACTCAATGGTTAAAGCCCAGGAGGCCTCGAGGGAAGCCCTGCATGTGCCCACTGGCTCTTATGCTGTTAGTAAATTGTCATAAAAAGAAATGCAGCGTCTCCAGAGGCTGAGTAGCCTCAAAGGAATTTGGGAGACAAACTCAAGCTGCTGGGGAAGAGTGGGCAGCCCAGCAGGGGAAATCCCAAAGCTGGCTGCAGAGACCATGACTGTGACCAGGGGAGCTTGATCTGGCCCTAGAAGAGGACAGTCAGGGATGCTATGGGCTGCGAGGAGCTGACTCACCTTCTCTCCAGGTTGCCCTTTTAGTCCCTGGGTGAGTGGTACCCGTCACAGGCACATGCAAGAGGGTACGGGGGAGAGAAAAAGAGAGAGAAAGACAAACACAGGCGTCAGCAGCAAGAGCACGCTCCCCTGCCCCAAAACCCTGGCTATGGGGCTGGCATATGTAAGGTGGCCTCAGCTCCTGCCCCAGCCCTCTTCCCCATCCTCATTCTGGGATGCCTGAGCAAAGAGCAGCTCCAAAATACAGCGCTCAGCCAGGCAGGGGATGGCCCTCTTTGTTTAGGGCAGAATTATTTGGAAGGGGCAGCTGCTGGTGGCAAGGAGAGGTGCATGTTAGCAAGGCCACGGTCAGCAAGCCCAGCCCGTGCATGAGGTGGCAGCAGGAGGCACCCAACTTTACGTGGGAATGCTGAACCGGAGGAAGGCCTGAGCAATACAGCAGAGGAAATAGAAATATCCCTCCGGCATGTATATGGCTTGCTTCGGCAAGGAGAGCCCCACACCCGAGGAAGGGTGGCTTTGCTCAGGCTGACACCCACCAAGGATCATCCTGAAAGCCCCTCCAGAATCTTGGGGGTTGGAAGAGGGTGAGAAGGACAAGGCACATGCAAGAGGTTTCGACTTACCGGCCGCCCAGGGATCCCCATCGCGCCTTTGTCTCCCTGGCAATTAAGGCAAAAATCAGAGGCAATTAGAAACTGGCCAAAAGCAAGGTTATAAAACAGCCCGAATGAGCTACACCACAGACATGGCTTCACGCTGCCATGGAAGTGTCCAGGGATTTTGCAAGAGGGAGAGGGAAAGTTAGAGAGGAAAGTGTGCTTATGTGTGCCCAAACCTGCCTTAAGAACATGCGTAAGCCACCAGTTCACTTCTGCATATGACAAACCAGCACATCTCACAACAGAAATTACATATGGCAGCAAAAGAAGGGCAAGAGTTTTCAGCCCAACAAAGTACAATCCCAATTTTTCCAACACTTCATAAAATCCGAGTCCTGGGAAATGCCTTCTTGCAGTAGCCAACTGTCACATTTCTTTAACAAAGTCATCTGGGTGTTAGCAATTTATTTATAGAGTTATCACTTTAAAACACAGTCCTGTCCAGAAGCAAGAGAAAAATGTGGGAAAACAAGCTGACACAGGAAAACGCATGTCTGGAAGAAGACATACGAGCAGCTGTGTTCAGTGTCCTCTACCCTTCTGAGATACTTTCCAGTGCACTGTCAGGGTGTGAACGATCCTAACAGTGGTTTGAGGAATGAGTTTGGGTCAGGCAACAGAGAACAGAGCCTTGTAAACACATGAACACAAGACTGGTGGCAATTTTCTTCAGCCACTTACCTACAAGGCAGTTTTTGCCTCTTACAGTTAAATTTAACTATGCAATTATTAAAAAAAAAAAAAAAAAAAAAAAGAAAAAAAGAAAGAACTCTTTCTGCATTCCTGGTCACCAAAACCAAAGGCTGTGCAGATTTGGAAGACAGCAGTTGATTGCTGATGATCATGGCTTCAGCAGTCTTGTAGCTTTTCCTCTATATTTTGCAAAAATGATGCAACAATAATATCTCAGTTCTGTTTCTAGCCATGTTGGGGCTTTCCTTGTGTAAAACAGAGCATCCCTGCCCATGGCTGCCTGTATCTGTAGATGCAAACCTGGTTTTCTGGTTCCTGCAGCTGGAGACACCAGTCCCATCGGTGCCATCGCCTCTTTGTGCCTTCCCTCACGTTCAGTCCCAACATGTATGAAGATAGAAATCTCTGGAAGGGGATTGCACTTAACTCTATTTGTTATGCTGGGCGTACGCAGAGGCTCCTTTGGATGCATATCTCAACCTCGCATGCCTGGGATCAAACCATCACCTGATGAAAGTCTAGCTGCTTCCCTCCATGGAGCCAGGGAGCCATTTGGTATTGAAGGTTTTCCTTTCCATGCAGCACATGTTTTGATAAATCGAAAAGCAGTACACGCTTTGCAAAAACATCCCTTGCAGATGGATGAAACACCAAACACCGGCTTGATTTTAAATTCTGCAGATGATATATTATGGGAAACTGCTTTCTTCTAGGGTTTTAGGCGGGTTCTCAGTCCTGCTAATATTTGCCTTTCTCTGTGTGCTGACAGTGAGCAAAAATCCCGTGTCAGCATCTTGCCCTGGAATTACGTCGTGGCTTCTGGAGAACATAATGCTGCATTTTCCTGGGCTTTTAGCTCCTTAAACACCGCTTTCCTCCAGAGCTGAGCTCAGGCTGATCTCCCTCACAGCTTGAGGTAAAAGCTGATTTTGTTTCTCCTGGCTGTGCTGTGGCTGGTGCCTGAGCAGGAAGAACCCGAGGTCAGAGCTGAGCGGTGTCAGGTCTCCAGCGAGTACCTGGTGTCGGAGCGGTCCATGACGGCACCACGTCTGGTATGTGACTGCACAGCAAGTGTTACAGCCCTCCAAGTAAAAACAGCAAAGGGGGAGCTCCCGGTAGGACAGCAAATAAATGCCAGATGTTTATAAGGAGTGGTTGTCTGTGACAGGGAGACAGAAAAGAGCACTCACAGGTGGATGATACCATGTAGGTTGGTTACAAAGTCATGTAAAGCTGCCTGCAGCTCCCATATTGAAGCTAGAGGAGCATGAAAGGCAACAAGCAGCCTCTATCCTGAGTTGGGGGGAGAGCCAGCAGCACAGTTTGCATTTTGTTCATTAGAAAACTGTCTGTTATGACTTTTGCAGTCTCCAGGTAAGCAGCAGCCCTAGGGAGCAGGGAATCATCGCCAGGAAAGCACACAGCTGCAACCCTGAAATGCACGCTCCTCACTCATGGCTATCTACCTCAGATGCAGATAAAGTTATCATGGACTTTTGCACTTGTCCCAGAGTGACTTAGGCCTTTTAAATCCTGCTGCAATTATCAAGCCCCATCAGCAAGAATACTGCCTATTGTGCCTCTTCAACCAGAGCTTTAAGGCATCTCCAAAAGTAGCACATTTCCCACATGCAGGAGGGTTCATAGAGATTATGTTACCCTTAAGTTTGGTCCTACAAAGCTCCTGTGGTCCCTACTCTGTTACAAGCCATGTCCTGTTCGCAATATGCTGTTCCACATCAGGTTTGCTGTGCAAGGTCACTACCTTCTCACAGCTAATGAAGCCTGGAGGCCTACTGATGAGAGTACTGCCAGACAGAGAGCACAAGGGAAAAAAAAGTAAAGAATGAAGTATTTACCGGGAGCCCTGGTCTTCCTGTAAGGCCCTGAAACAAAATACACAGAAATGGCGAAGGTTAGCTTCAAACTCTGAAGGGAGGGCTTCGTAAAGGGATGAAATCACATGGAAGAATTTAGGAAACAGTGGTTAAAAAACTCTCCACAGCTCCTTGACCATCAGCTCTGATGGCTTTGGTTTCCCAACCTCCTGTTTGTGAAGTTGTCTCTCCTTTTGGCATGGCTCTACCCACAGCACTCTGCACAGGCTCTGTAGGTATCTGCAAGTCCACGGAGAACGAGCTAATTACAGGGCTCCAACTTTCTTCCTTAGTTTCCATCTGCTAAATATTATTTTTTCATGTATGGAATTGCTGCAGTTGCCACAGAAATGTTGCATGTTCAGAAAATGTCCGTGAGAGGATCCGGATGTGGTCCAGACGGCAAAAGAGTCCGGGAACCTCAGGACTATTGCACGATTTCATCACTTCCTTCGTTCCTTCGCCCCTTTTAGTCCCAATCTCACCAAATTTCTTACATGACTGCAGGTTGCCCTTGCCTTCACCAAAGCCTTGACTGAATTCAAGGACGACAGTGGGAGCATCTGTTGGGCAATAGGAGAGCACAAAGGCCCCTTTTGCTGCTGGAGTATTGCTCATCCATTTCCCAGGCTTTCCTCCTGGTCAATCCAAACTACAAGCAGGGCTTGGTGCATTTCTGATGCATATTTCTGCCCACACCCACACTCAAGCCAACACCAGCACCGAGCGCTCAGCCCTGCTGCCCAGCATATTACGTTTTGCAAGCTGGGAAAGAAACCCAGGAGAGATATGTGGGGCAGTCAGCACTTTGAGGTCACTATCCAGAGCAATGTGTATGGCAACCAGCCAGGCAGGAGCCCAGGTCTCTTGGTCATAAACTTGAGTTTCCACACAGTTTTAATCACAAGAAATGGGGGGGGGGGAGGGGGGGGGGAATATTTCCATGGTGACATGAAGGACTCTGCTTGACTCTTCATCGGTGAACTTTTGCTCACAGTGACTGAACCAGTCTTGCTTGCCAGCCGATCAGAAACCCCAGAGGTCCTGAATGAGACAAGGGTGCTGTTAGCCCAAGACAAATTCCACTTTGGCTAACGACGCTCGGTCTGCCTGACTTCCTCTTGTTATTTCCATTGGCTGTAGCATTCCTTGCAGCCTGTCCTGAAAAGTCTGCTGCAGAGGCAGGTTCAGGGGTCACAACAAGCCAGGATACGGTAGCATATATTGTCAGCACTTACTTCTCTGGTGGTCCCAAGTGTTTCTGCCAGGTTTCAATCTTTCATTGAGATATTAAGTTTCTAACCCTTATTGCTGCAAAAAAATCCTGGAGTGCACGTCTTCCTCTCCCTGCAAAGGCGCAGACTGCTCTCCGGGAGATGTCTGTGTTGACCTATTCATCTCTCACTAATTTCTCACAGCAAAAATAGACATGCCAACACCACTACCCATTTTGTGCCTGCCCCATCCCTTTAGCACCTGCCCATGGTGGAGTAGCAGGGACAGCAGTAGAGAAGACTCCACTTGCAGCCCTCTCCAGAGCAATGCTTTCCTCACAATAACCCAAATCCAACACTGAAATACATCCACTTCAGCAGCCCGTCCTGAAACCCCCTGGGACAAGCTATCGCTGAAGGTTTGCATGGATCAGGGCTTCCAGCTGTAAAATGCTTTCAGACCTTTTGGCCTGCAAGGTGCAACTTTTTGGAAGATTGCTGCCATTAAATCAGGCTGTGCTCATATATCTGTGGGAGTTCAGTCTATAGCATTTCAGCTTGACGAAAGGGGAAATAAGTTGTGCAGCAACTACTCCTCAGAACATCATCTGCAAACGGTTTAAGACATTTTTGCATGAACAGACAAAAGATGACTACCGTCTGTTTAACTTCTCATGTTCCCTCACAGAAACCCAGTATAGTTACTCTATTGTACATGAATATAAACCATTCCCATTTCCTCTGGAAGGACTGTACTAGAGACAATATAGCGTTTCTTTATAATCCTGAGAGATGTCGATACATGGCCTCATTCCTTGCGTTGCTGCTTCTGGTTCACTGTGGGTCTCTTAATAGCTGTTAGAAAACTTCTGCAATAACCTAGCTGTTTTCCTGAAGTCTACATCGTCTGCGCTGAGGTTTTGCATTAGCTCACATTTGAAAAGGAAGCTGTCAGCACAATTTTTCCTCTGAAATTGATAGTTGTGCAGCTATACTTGAAGGCCCAACAGTTCGGCAAGCCTGGCTGAGTAGCAGGGAACAAGTCCCTACAGCTCAGCTCCTGCCACGTGTTTGCAATCTATCTTTCCCTTTTTCACAAACATGTCTAGTTCAGAGTGTGGCATCCAACATATGAAGCACATACAACAAAATCCCCTGGGGTATGCGGGGCCAACTGGTAATGCACAGATCTCTGCACCCCTCATGTCTGCCGTATCCCTGCCCCTGTTCTCCCCCCTCCACCTCGCCCTCAGAAGCTGCGATGCAGCCAAGATCAATCCCACCCCAATACGGGTCCTGAGCACCCACAGTACTTGCAGTTTGGGAGATCCTAGGGTGCCAGGACTGCAAAGGTGGCTACTGCACCAGACAGCACAGACAGGAGACCTTGCTAGTTCATGCCCCGCAAACTCTGTCAATAGTTTCTAGAACCACAGAGGTTTGGTACTTACAGGTGGGCCTGAAAGAGAGAAGAAAAAAGAAATTATAATTAATTTTTTAACACAATAAATCCTAACAAGAAGGGCTAGGTAAACACATTGCACCATCTTTGGGTGTGGATCCTGATGCTGCTCCCATTTGTTGATGCACTTTCAACTCCCTGCTCATTAATTAAGGTATCCCCACAATTAGCAGCACTTCCCCATGAGCACAGGGCAGCTTCTGCAAGCCTTGTGTTGGGAAGGCCAGGTAAATCAGGCTCTTGACACTGTTACAGCCATTTTTGGTCCTCTGGCACACCGGGGTCCCCTCCATGGGCGTGACGCTGCTGAGCGTGGGGGACTCATTACTTCTGTGACCCCACCTTGCATCCTGTCCACCTCTTGGGGTTGAGAAAGTCAAATCCAGGGAGGCAAGAGCCCCTTCACTGCTAAAAAGCCCACACATTTTGCACCAGCATTGGTGACCTTGCAAAGGCATGAAAAGGTTAATGAGGGAACTACAGCTTTTAAATACATCAGGTATCTTTTCTCTTTAGTACAAGCTAATTTTCCCCTTTGCTGCTTTGCCTCTGTTCCCATAGGAGCCAATCTGCCCTCTTGGAAGAAATTCCCTCAAATCCTTCGGTTTTCTTTTATTTTGGGAAGCTTTTTGGAACCTGCCGGTGCAGAACACAGCATCCCCCTCATACAGAACCATCACACAGTATATATCACAGCTTAAACAACACGTCTTTTATCCATTCCCAAAAAATTCCTCAAAATTCTGACAGATATTGTGTGTGTGGAAAGAAACCCCTGGACTCACTATTTTGTGGTTTCCTCTCTGTGGGAGAAGCAAGACACATCACACAACTGTCAGGGGTTTCTACATTTTCCATACTTTATAGAGACTCCATTTTCCTTTTTTTTTTTTTTCTTCACGTAAAGTGCCAAGAAGTAAGACTAAGCAGTATAACAGGCAAGCTGACAGATAACAGGCAGCAACCTCTTCTTTGCACAGGAGGCAGATGTCACAACGCGCACCTGCAGAATACGTCGTCATCCTGAAAATGCCCTTGGCTCAAAGTCCATAAAAGAAACTGGAGACGTTGGATGAACAAACATTTTCCGCATTGGAAGTCTCTCACTTAGCGTGACTCCTTCATACCGGGGACTACGGCAAATGGTTTGGCTATCAAGCTTTGGTGACCTCAGATTGCACTGTTAAATGCCACTCTTAAGTCTTTTGCTCAGCTTTCATTATGGTTGATCACAAGAGGTTGCCTCTAAAGGGTACTTTTTGGTTAAAAAAAAAAAAAAGATTAACACCTTCATGGTGACTGACAGAGCTAAGGTCGATATTCATAGCCAGAAGGTTCAACAACTCAAAACAACTCCTCCCAAATTTAGGACAGAAGCTCAGAGGGACCTGGATTTGGCTGGTCTGGAAATCAGCCATAGCCATTGTTGGTGTTGAGGTCTTTAACCTACCTGGCACGCCAAGTCTAAACAACAAAACAGTTTCTGATCAGACAGTTCATTTTGGAGGGCAAGGTCAGACTCAAATCCAGGAATCCTAATTTATGCCAGACTAAGGGAAAAGAAACAAAACAAAAA
>JAVSBS010029257.1:0-34887 GCA_033124195.1 Coracias cyanogaster | reverse complement strand
CAAAGAAAAGGGGAGAGTCAATAATTCACACTTTTACAGGACAAAATTCAGATAAGCCTGAGCAAACCAAGCCAGCCATGTACTCTGCTGGGGCTTAGCTGCTTCAGTCCTTAAATATTTTTGGCTGACAGCTCCTTTGAATTCTAAAGGAAAATTAAGAAGCTTGCTGTTTTAAGAAGGTTTGCAAATCTCCTTCCTTTAATTCTCCTCATGTACTCTGTCTGGGTGTGTTCTCATTACAACTAGGAAAGACTTGAAGATCTTGTTTCCAGGCTCTTCAGAGTAGGGCAGATTTGAATTCAAGTCCCAAGAATGTGAAAACAAAAGGCCTAATGTTGAAGAATTACCTTACTCACCAGCTTTCCCTCGTCTTGACTTAGATCTTGGTGACTCCACTAATTTCTGTATCTTTTCACCACTACAGATGATGTGAATGTGCTGAAGACAAGATATTTGCATGATTTCTTCATAGAGTTGTCTGTATTTGAATATATTTTCCGCCTGAGCATTAGATGGCCTTGAAGAAAATAAAGGGCTGACCTAACACCTGCAGAGTCAGTAGGAATAATTTTTGACTGCAGTAGGTTTTAGACTTTAAGTCTATAGAGCAAAGCAGGTACTATGGCATTAAGAGTGGGAGTTGTGACTTCAGTCAGAGATCACCAGGGATGAAGGACTAAACCCCTCTGTAACATCCACTGACCCCTCAAGAATATCTAAGAGACACAAAACTCCTTTGCAAGTATCACGCAGGGGAAGTGCTATGCAGAACATGGAGGTGGGCACAGTCATTTTTCATGTGCCCTCCCAGGAAGTCAGGGGTTGGATGAAGAGATGGGAGAGGGAACATCACTGTGCCAGGCAGCTTCCTGTTCTCTCTTCAAGAAAGACAGAGAAAAAAGAACAATAAAGAAAAAAAAAAATTAAAAAAAAAACGAAAAAAACCTGCCTGCTGAGAGTCATTATTGTGGAAGCCTTGGAGTAGTCTAAAGGAGATTCTGATGGGGACATCTACTTATGATTATTTTATAGCCTTCATAACGTTCACAGCAAACAGATGCAAGCAAGGACTCATTTTGGTTACACTCAAGAAAGTGTTTACGTTGGCAGAAAACATATCTCTTCAAAGCCTATTAATGCAGCATTACTAAAGACAGAATAGTGAGTTACTCAAACTGGAGATCAAACCTGTTTACTTTGATGAAAGACACAGTTAAGGGCAACAAAGGGTGCAGCAACATCTGACAGGCCAATACGCTGAGCCCGATCCTGCAAATGCTTCCTCTTCTGACCAACAATCTAAATGACACAAACGACAGGAATACACAGAGCAGCGCTGTTATTTCTAGCTGTAGTTGGGAATAAAACCAATCAGGCCATTTGTCGAGGTGCGGCCATGCAAAACACAATGGCATGATCTGAAACGACACATCAATAAATAACACTTCCATTAAAGTTTCTTGGTTGCTTTAGCCACATGTTGCCAGTTGCACTCACTGAGCAGAAAATGGTTGGTTTTAAACAGGCTCTCCTGGGAGTGCTGGACAGCAGGGACTCTTCAAGACAGTTTATTACTATTTTCTCACTCTCAGTCTCCCTTGGGTGGCTTCTGGATTAGCTGTGCCAGGACAGAGACACTTGGGCTGCCTCCAGGCAGGACAGCTTGCTTCAGCAGAGCCTCTTCCTTTGTGCGAATGTGACCGTGCAGCTCTCAGCAGGCAGCCCCAGCGTCTCCGTCCCGCATTCCTGACACCGGGACACCACTCCCATGCCGGGATGTGCACGGCGCAGACATCCAGGCACGTTGCACGGAGCCAGCCTGAATAGGAATTGCCGGCGCTGGGCCAGAGCTAATAAGGCTGGCGAGACCTGAGCTGACTCCAGCAGGCAGGAGAGCAGGGAGCCAGGTCAGGTCCAGCCTGCACCATGGCACTGCCCTCGCCCGGAGCCAGGACTGCTGGAAACGTGGCACAGAAAGTACCTCAGATCCAGCCGTTTAGCAGCACCAGCAAGACTTTGGTCGTACAGACCTGCTGAGGTAGTCTATACTACTCTTCCCAGTACTCATATTGTCTCGTTTCTTTCCGTACCTGAACTATCCGGGCCTCTAACATGTAATAATGATCTGATTGTGTTTGAAATTAATTTATAATGGAATTAAAAGACTTTGATGAGCTCCAGTCAATCTGTAGTGTTCCAGTTTATGGCCAGACGGTCTGGCTATCACAACCATCTAGTCTGACCTCCTGATTAACGTGGGTCACAGAATTTCCTACAGCCTGTTGGTAGGATTAGCCAAGATATTAGCCAACAAAGCATGGGGCCAGCGTGGTTCTCCATCACCCACATGCTGGCTTGCGCAATGCAGTCAAGCAGGATGGGCCTTTCTGCCCAGCAGACAGCAAGCATCACTGTCACGCAAGACGCAGAGAGGTGCAGAGGGCTTGGGCGCACTGGCTCCGAGAGCTGGCGCTGAGCTCTTGCCACCAGCTCCCATTGGCAAGGGGCTAAATCACAAAGTCCTGCCTCCGTTTGTAATGAAATCAAGTGGAGTTTTGCTTAAGTAAGGGCTGAGTCAGTCATGAGTCAGGATTCATGGACTTGGCCCAAAACATACATACATTTAAAAATAATTGCCTTGAGTGCTTGGATAATTTTTCAGCAACACCGGGGAGATGTGAATAATTTTGGTCCAGTAGGAAGATCAAAGAATGCTGAAAACATCCATGTTACCCAGCCTCATGGGCACTGTCCAGCCCAACCACAGGAGCTGTTTGCTTCCCAGGGTGAGAACCTCAACCCATGGGTGTCAGAGTGAAATCATAGCTACTCTTTGATGTATTTATATGGGTGGAGACTCCAGGTCATGCAATGAAATGGAATTACTCACACCCTTTTGTTCCCAAGGATTAAAGCCTTTATCTTCATATTCTCAGCAGGAATATCATAATGTTTTGGGAAAGAAACCCTAAGATCTATACCAGTTATACACTACTGTTCTTTTAAATATATATGATATGTGGTTAGCCTTCAGGATAGAATACAGCGGTATGAGAGCAAACAAATGAATTACCAGTGCAGAATGGCATATGACTGTGAACAGCTAAGTACAGCCTATCGGTATGAGCCCCATCTTTTTTTTCCTCACTCCCACGGAGCACTCATCACTTGTAATCATATGGGAAAACTGCACCAGCAAAATAATGTATTGTTAATATTCCTATGTTGATTCTTTTCTGCCTGTGATATCTTGCCCTAGCTTGAACAGCCCCAGGCACATCTATTACATTCATCCAACGGAGGCAGTTCCTTATGGTTTGAAGGTAATGAGATCCATGAAAGCATTTGCTTGCTTGGTACCAAGTTCGTATCTTAAAAGATGAGCATGACCCCAACATATAAACTAACTTTAGGAGCAAGAATAATAACTCAAGTTAAGAGGTATCTGCTATTCTGTAATAACAATCTTCATGCTTGCTCTCCCCCCTCGGCAAATACAAAGGAAGCCAAAGTAGTTTCCCCCTTCCACACAAAAGGGGATATCTGCATTGCCTCTGCCCGGGTAAGAGTGTGAACAAGGCAACTGTGGTGAAGAACTTGACATGCAGGAGCTTGTTACACCCGGTAACTTGCCTGTATGCCAGAGCCCTTCGTACAAGCACGACTCAGAACAAGTGCAGGTTGTAAGCTGGGCAACACATAATACTGGGCAGGCAAAACCAGAGAATCTCAGCACTTCTGTCATGGATCATACAGGCAAAGCCTTGTGCTATGTACTGAAATGGTGCTAAGCCATTTGGCATTATGGTAAATATTTGCTCTGGTGACATCTCCTTGGGATGTGTCTTGGCTAGCTAGAAGGGGTGTGAAACAGAGCAGCTACTAGGACTAATTATCATTATTTGCCTTCAGCAGGTGCTGAGAACCACCCCACAGAGTACTAGGTGCTGTACAGGGCACGGGAAGCAGCAGCCACGCCACAAAGAATACACCACTGAAGCGAGCAGTATGTGTCAATTCACAGATTTAAAACATGTCTTACGGTACCTGTGTGCTTCCCAGTCATTTAGCAGATCAGACCTTAACCACAGTTTCTGCAGGACTTTACTACACAGCAATACAGTACATAATCCTATTTTCATTCCTCAAGTCAAGCCATTAGGTGAGCTCCCCGCATCCACTGCAAAAGAACGTGATGTCCAGTGCTCATGGTTTCGAGGCAAAGTGTGAGTATGTCGAGCACACCGTGATGTAAAGGCAGTAAACCCCAGTTAAAGACTTAACCCCAAAACCAAAGCTAGCATCACAAAGTCACGAGACAGGCCTTGAAATTTTTGTTTCTTTGTTTTAACATTTGAGCAGGACAGAAACTTGGTAAGGCCCAGAATAAGTTAGAGAAAGCAGCCAACGAGAGACAGACGAGTAACTGTGAGTGACAGGGACAGCACAAGGCACAGCAGCCATGCCACGGGCGCTTTACTCGCTACTCAGCATTTTGCAGACATATCTAAGAGGATCTTAATAAGGGATTTCATGCTCTATTCCTTCATTGGACAGCCACAAACTGCACTTATCTGCCATCAGAACAGACCACTGACTATAGGCTCAGGAAAATGCTTTCACAGAGATCCCAACAAGAGCCCCTTCCTCATCCTGCCACTACTTGGGTAATCAGCCTGACCCAGTTGTGACTGTAAGAGGGCCAAGGACTTGTAAAGGACTTACGAATATGCTTAAGACTGAGCACAAGAACAGCTTTAGTGAAGTTAAGCACATTTATGGGTGATTTCCTAGAGTTGGGCTGAACTCTGCAACTGCTTGGCATTTTTGCTGATTGCATCTGTATCAATAAAAGGATTGTTTCCAGAACAAGTATCTGCTGTGCCTTACATGGAAGGGAAAGGTGAAAAGAAGAGAAATCAAGGAGGAAAGTTGGTTGCTACGGGAAAATGAGGGTCTGAAGAAAGACTTTTTGGTTCTTCCAGCAGTTACAAAACCTTCCCAGCTCCCAGACGGGAGAGCTCAAGTGAGCTGCCTGTCATAGTTGTGACTCTAGTGTTCATAAAGGTCAGCCTGGCCACAGGAAAACACAGGCACAGCCAAATGCCAGGCATTTGTTTGGCTTTAGAGTCATTTACTGCTTTAAAAACTGCAAAGGAAATGTAGCACCCCAGGACTTGAGCTTTCTCCACCAGCACGGAGCTCGTGGGAGGCTGCCCTGTGCCAGCAGAGGTTGTGGCTCACGCAGGTAAGGCTGGGTGTGGGTCTGGGCAACTCGCCTCCTCCCAAGGCATCGCCCAGCCTGCGTCCTGCGGCAGCCTCGGCGAGGACTCAGTGACCTGACAGAGGGTCATCCGTGGTGCAGGACAGAGGACAGAACAAGTTACTGGTCAGAGATGTGGCATCGAGACCTGATGAGCAGGGCCAGGACTCTCAGGACCTGATTTTTATTCCAGGCTTGCTGGATGATTATGGATAAAAGCTGAATTCCTCACTTTCCCATTCTGTAAAGTGGGGTTAATGGTATTGACCTTTGTAAAGCTCTATCAGACAAAGATATTCCCACATTTTAGAAGAGAGGTAACAGTGCTATGCCTGGCATTTATTTACACACTTAGGGCATGACTGGCTATTTCCCTGTGAGCGTGGTGCTCTGTACCATGGGGCTGTGGTCTCCACTGAGCTCCGCAGAGCACCACTGTAACAGAAATCACCAGCTACACGAATAAACCCTGTGTGTGCTAGGATCTGAGCCATTGCAGTCGATCAGTTATTGGAAGGATGACCAGACTGCAACAGCATTTTTGTCTTTTTCTTGGAGGGCAGGCAGCCGAACGACCAGCATTTACTGAACAATGCACACCCAGGGCATCCCAAGCATTCCTCATGGGAAGCGTAAGCCTCTGCTCCATCGTGTGCAGGCCAGGATGGGCCCACACAGGTCACCCAGAGACACTGAGTCGTAGAGATCACACTTGAACTGCCCAGGCCAGGATTTGGGCCCACGCCTTGTGGGGGTGCCCAGGGCATCTGCAAGCAGATGCAGGCACCGAGCAGGTCCCCAGCTCTCACCCCGGCTGGTGGCTGCTGGGCAGCTCAGCCCTCCGCACACAGACACTGTACCAATGAACTCAACCACTTCTGCTCTCTTGATATTTTAAAAAATTTATTTCTGAGTAATTTAAAAAAAAAATTCTTCACTAACTGCTGTGACCCTTCAGTCCTTTCATCCCCTCCTCTAATTTTATAAATCCCAGGGGTCAGGTCCTGCAAGCCCATGGAGGCTCCTCTAGAAGGCTGAGTGATGAGAACGCTGACGGCAGGGCTGGAAAACGCAAGCAAAATACTCTGCTCCGTGGGAATCCTGGAGACACCTCCCCAGCCTTCTCCAGCAAGGCAGCTATTCCCGATGGCTCCAGCCTCAGCAACGTGCAAGAGCTGGGGTTAAAACGATCATGCTCTGCCATAATGCTGTATTTAACCTCAGCGGGCAGAGGTCCAGCGTGGCTGTGCCAGGATCAGCGATGGGAACAGATGCACAGCCCTGACCTGGGGAGGGATTCCCAAAAGCGAGTGGGGCTGGCCATGGAGCTGCACAGCCTGCGGCCAGCCCTCTCCTGTGTCCTCCCGCACTGACCACTTCATGGAGACTTGTCGGGTGGGACAAGCCACCTCCAGCTCGGGGACAGACCAAGCTGGCTTTGCCACAAGAGGGAGCAAAGTTGCTGGCTGGGCACGGTGGGGAGAGCTCAGCCCCGGGCTGGGGACCCCTGGGCTGCGATCCCCCTGGGCTGCGATCCCCCTGCCCACCCCTGCCCTCTCATCACACCTCCAGAAGCTCAACACGCGGCACTTCCAGCAGGCAACACAATTCTACCAAAAAAAGGTCGCATAAATATAGCAAAGGCACAGGAATGGGCCGTGACAACCAATCAAGCAGTGAAAACCCATCAGCATCTCCAGATTTCACAACTATGGATGCGTGTGTGTGTGTGTATATATATATATATAAACATACACACATCTATATAAAATCTTCCATTATCCCTTAAGGCGTTTTATTGTTTTGTTAATTCCCAGGATGTAATCTGTTTTGCATTAAGTGGGATGTTAAGCATCTAATTGTCAAGTGCTGATAAGCCATGGGAAATTTTATTACAAGATAGGCATCAGCTGAATGGAGATAAAACACATCAGATGTTAAGGTTCGATTTCCAGGTGAGATCAGTGTGCGTACTTGCGAATACCAGAACCCGCCAGGGATGAGCTGCAGAAGTGCTACAGGTGGAAATGGACAAATTGAGGCGTTATAGATCAAAACCTGCCATTGCCAAGTGCTCCCCGCTCCCGGCCGCGCACGGCGCTGACAGTTTGCACCTGGGCTGATGTCGTCATTTGGAAAAGGCCCCAAACCTCATGCGTTTCATGTAAAACCTGTCATTTACACCTACAAGCACCACAGTTATCTAAAAATACAGTAAAAAACCCGTAAGTAACACAGCAGAGACTGTAAACATGCTTTTCTGCCCCCTTTTATCTCTTCAAATGAGATAGGATTTGCAGCTTGGTCCCAGCCTGCCAGCTGGGAGCCAGCCCCTCCTCGGCCAGCCCTGCCATGTGTAGTTCATGCCCTTGTAAGTGAAGATCAGACATATTTTTGCAATTCAAACTGAGCCTACTGTCAGCCCAAGCTTAATCTTGCTCCTGCCTTCACAGTCGCACCACCTCTCACTGCTGGCAGCCGTAGGGGCTGCCAGGGCCCAGGGCCGCGTGATTCTCACCGTGTGCCACCACCCATCTGGTGTCAACATCCAATATTAGGGTGTCACAGGCTACTCCAGGTCCTGGTCTATTGGTTTTATTATTAAAATTCTTTAATTGTCAGTAGGCTGTTAAGCAACTTTGTCTGGAGCAGGACAAAGGCAAGGGAAAGGAAAGCGCGTCCCCTTGGCACTGGCACTTGGGTGACAGCTCCACCAGCAGACACAGCATTGCATCAGCTGGGTCCTACTTATCTCCATGACCTCCTGGTACTGGCTGCTCTCAGTCATGATTTGGGAATGGCAGATGCAGAAGCAGAGATTGGTTTTTGTGATACTAACACGCTTTGAGCTTTTAACCTCAAGTCGTATTTGCTTTGCTTGGCACTTCCTCTACGACCGACCACACAGAGGCTGGTCCTCTGCAGCAGCCACGCGGTTAAGAGCTTCCAGCCAGAGGCTGCAAGTGACTGTGAGCCTGACCCTAACCCGCTCCACTACGACATCTCTGGCTTCTGTCTGGTGAAGCTCAACAGGTAAAGAAAAGGCCTCAGAAGTGCTGTGAACTTTGTGCATTTACTGGGCTGTAGAGGAGAAGAGGAGAAATACGCTCTGTCTGCCTACGGCACCCAGCTGGGGCAGAGGCCACCCCAGCAACTACTCTTGATGGACTCACAAATAACCCTTCCAGGGCATCCAGCTATTGCAAAACAAGCGCTCAGCGCATCTCATCATTGTTCTGAATCACGGCAGCACAGGCGAGAGATTCACAGCCCAGTTCAGGGTGCTCCAGCGCTGCTGTAACCAAGGTGCTCTCCTTGGCAGCCCCTGCCCTCTCGAGAAGTTTCACATCGAATGAGCCTCCGCGTAGTGAACCAAAATCATCTTTTCCTCCTCTCTGGGTGCCCTGACAGTTTTCTCATATTCTCTAGGGTCTGGTTGAAATGTCTTTCCTATGTCCGATTCTTTTCTTTTTATTCTATTTTGTGTAAAAGATGACCATTTTCAGGTTCTTGAAATTTTCTGATTATACATTGTTAAAAAACTGGCAATAAGTTCCCTTCTAGTTCTTAAAAAGGCACTTTTTTCCTTTACTTTCTTCTCCCATTTTTGCCACAGGAAAGCCAAGGAGGAAACATTGTAAAATTCCTACGTATTTTAGGGACAAAAAGCAGTTGTCATTTCAGAAGGTATTTTTAAGAAACATTCACTTCATCCGTTGTCAGGCAATTTTGTTATGCGCGGTGCCGCTGCAGGCAAGGCAGCGACACAAACCAGTATTATATCGTACATAAAAATGAGCTTATATTCCCAGCTGAATCAGAGCTGCCTTCAAACTAGGGCTCTGACAGTCCTGACTGGCACTTGGGGCTGGTGACTCAGCAGCCGCTGGTGACTCAGCACCCACGGAAATCGATGGAAGCGCCTCCAGCATTTTTTATGAGAGCTGAATCAGGCCCTAATTGCATTTTAGCCTGGAAAGTGAAACGCGCTTCTGACAACTTCGCTTTGTAGCTTCAAGTCATTTTTTTGTATCTGCTCTAAACTAGCTTCAACTGTCTTTTCACAAAGACGGCATTTCCCCGCTGGCTTCTTGACCCGAAATGGGTTGAATTTCAACACTTGGAGCTATTTGAGCTCAGATCTTCTCTGTGTTGCTTGCAATTACTGCAGGGATCTGAGAGACTTTTGACATTAAATTCTTTGGCTTCAAATCAGCATTTACAAACACAACCCCTTTTTTTTTCCCCCTCTCACTTCTCTCTGTTGCTTTTTTTTTTGCCTCAAGGTGGAATGTACATTCTTTGCGTCAGAAAAAGCTACCTACTGCTATTAGGACTTCTAGTACATTGTTATTAACTCATTTAACATATGATCAGACACTGCCACGGCAAGTTTACCATGACACATTGACTGCTCTGAAGCTGACTGCACAGGCTGATGGTCACCACATGGACCATCCCCTGGCCAATAATCTCCTTCTCCCCTTTACATACAAGCCCTCTGTTATCTTAGGTGAATTTTTTACTGACAAATAAAATATCTTAGAAACACCAAAATGCCTGCCAGACCATAGCTCTTGAAAAGCACTGCTGAAGCACTAATAGGTTAGAAAGAATTAATTAATTTGGATGACAAGGCAATTTCTTGCTGGCCTTCCTTTCAGAGTAAGCCCCTCTCCCAGCTCCTGCCATGGTGTGGTGGAGGTGTACGTTGTCTCTCAGATATTTTCCAGTTTTCTCTAGGATGAAATTCTTAGTGGTAAAAGAAGCCTGTTTTTAAAAAAAATGAGGGGGAAGGAGGAAAAAGTCAGTTCCTTTGTAAAGAATTTTGCTCCGCTTTATTGCTCCTGGTGTTTCTGGTTGCCTGACTGCAGCCCAGCTCTGTATCTCTTCCCCACAAACCCATGAACAATGGCTCAATGCTGAGTTACTCCGAGCTCCTGAAAGCCATGTATGATACCTGCAGCCCTCCTAAAGAAACATCCTCCTGAGTTACTGACCACCTTTAGGTTGGAAAGGAGATCACCAAGGACCTGGCCAGGGAGGGGTAGCAGCAGCCGGGAGCTGGGGCTAGCGCTAGCCACTAGCTGTGCCAGCGCTAGCCACTCGGCATGCGTGTGGGAAAAACACGGCACACCCACACGCAGAGTCACAGGCTCCAGTCCCAGCTGAGTCAACTTGGCCCCTTATCTTTGCAGAAAAGATATGCAGAATCTGATGAAGATACGAAGAATCTGATGGAGCTTATCATGCGTGTATGGGGCAGGGAGCGGCTCCTTGGCTTCAAAGAGCAGATAAGGCCATCAAAGTGATTGCCATCTTTAAACACTGCCTACTTACTAGACCTGATCACTGCCTGAGCTGAGACTCAAAGCCTCTCACTTCAGCGACCATGTGGATGTGGTTATTGCTCACCACTCCTGTTAGCTGGCAGTCAGCACTGCCCTGGGGAGAAGAGAGTCATTCCTGCCTTCTGCTTCTGCAAGAGTAACACCTTAGTTAGAAGCTTTGCCCTGAGATGCAACTGTTGTACCTACACGATGTAGTACACCAAGCCTAGGAGCGGGAGCCCCAGGACGGCTGTGAGCTGGGGCTGCCTCCCCACCCTTCCTTCCCCAAGAAGATCACATGGATATGTCTGGCAAGTAAAGGAGAGGTGTCAGGACACACCGTGGGTCTAGGTGGTGAAGATGGCCACCTGAGGAGTCTGAGGGGTGACCTCATAAATGTCTATAAATATGTCAAGGGTGAGTGTCAGGAGGATGGAGCCAAGCTCTTTTCAGTGATGTCCAGTGACAGGACAAGGGGCAGTGGGTACAAGTTGGAACATAGGAGATTCCATAAAAATATTAGAAAAATCTTTTTCACGGTGAGGGTGACAGAGCACTGGAACATGCTGCCCAGGGCGGTTGTGGAGTCTCCTTCTTTGGAGACATTCAAAAGCCGCCTGGATGCGTTCCTGTGCAATCTATGTAGGTGATCCTGCTCTGGCAGGGGGGCTGGACTAGATGATCTTTGAGGTCGCTTTCAACCCCTAACATTCTGTGATTCTGTGATACGCCCGCAGGTGAAGATGTCTAAACCCTCTAAGGATGGACAGTGATAGAAAAGGAAAGACATAGACCATTAAGTGAACATTAGGCTACTTGCCCTTTTTGAGAAGGTTTGGGAATCATCAGTCTACAACCCAGAGTTACATTCCTGTGAACTCACTGTGCCAATTGCTTGGCTGTGCCAGCTGCATTGTGTGCTATGTATCTTTCCAACAGATGCCACATAAATGACAGCACTACACATACATGTGGGCCACTGAAATGTCTAACATGGATTTTACTGGCCCAGCATCCAACTTTTCTCTGTTATACAGACTCCAGATGTGTCGGCATGAATGACCTTAATCTACTCTCAAGTGCATGAAGGTGCATCAGAAGGCACATGTCCACAAGTTAATATATTGAATTCAATTAATGCATCTTCTAGGATTAATACAACAAACAAGATCAGAAATTCAGCACACTACACCATGACAAGTGGATATAGGAAGTGTCTCTTGACTATACTTTGTGCATCTGAATGGTATATAGCTGGCTGTTTCACAGGGAGTGAAGTAAGCTGCCAGTATTTATACTCCCAATCTGCCTTTCCCCTATTTCCCTTCTTTCCAGAGCTGGGGCCAGATAGTCAATGAATTAAACTGCGAAACACACTACTCCCTGACCCTGAGGTTAGAACTATCATAAGCACTGACTGGAAATGGCTGCAAATAGTACTTGTCATGCCCTCACTTTCCATTGGAAATCGAGTAATGACACAGGCAGCAAGTGGAAGCCCTTGCAAAGGTCACAGATTTACACTGGCTGAATCAATTTCTTACAACAGCATTGAAGAAGCTTTGGAGGAGTTCTTTTCCTAAGACTTTGTTATTTTTAACATATTTTGTATGTATTTGTTGTCTCCTTTAAGAAAACAAACAAACAAAACCAAGACAACATAGAGGATGCTACATAGCAATTTACGTCATCAGAAAGTTGTAAATCCAAGGTCCCTTGTTTGGGCTTCTGCTGTTCAATATACACAATCCAATGTCAGATCAAACCCTCGATGAAAGCAGAAGAAACTGCTTCCATTCTAAAAGAAGAGAGACTGAGCTCACAATGGCAAGAAGCAATATCAGCAAAATAATGTAATTTCTGAGGGAAGTAGTTACTACGAAGCAAGTAAGGATGCTCACTCAGTATTGGAAGGCCATTAATTTGTGTCTAGGCCACCACAACCTTTCCAAATATGCAAATGGTTAGCCCCTTCAGCTGGAGGAAAAACTTTGTTCTGTTTGCAAACATCTTCATATTCCACTGAAATTTGCAGGAGAGCCAAGAGCTCGATTCATGTGGGTTCCAGTTAGCTTTAATCTGCCTCTGGCTTGTACTGTTCAAATATTTGGATGAATAAAATTTATGACTTGAATCCACTATCAACTAAATTAAAATGTAGATATAGATACAGTGCACAGAGGATAACGATATATAATGTAAGTGGTAAGAATATATGTGTAAGTATTACCACCATGACAAAACCAAATAATATAAATAATACACTTGTTAGTGTTAACAGAAATTATCGCTCAGAAATTCAGCCTTTCTATGTATACTAGTGCAAAGTGTTTTCTATAGTAGAGTTTGAACTAATCATCATTTTTTTGGACATCAAGATGAAATGATTGCTGGCAATGTAAAGAAAAAATACATAAATAAATAAAAAACATCAAGGTAAAGTTAAAAATATCATAAATTAAAAGCAAAAACTGTAAATGTTCTAACAGAAATTACCTATATCAACAGGTTTTTCTGAAAACTTGTTGTAAGCATATCATGTTACCATTTTACATGCAGATTAAAGTGGCTAACTGAAAAACATTCCACCAGAAAGACTTCATTGTTTTTTTCAAAAGCTTTTGTTGTTTTTTCTCTCCTCTTGTTCAGAGTTCTTCTTTCACTGAAAGGCTCAACAGAAAGGACCTTTACTATTAAGGATTGCACTTAAGAACACATTTAACTTTCACTGAAGTTAATGGAATATAAGCATGTGTTAAAGTGCTTTTCTGAACTACAGCCAAAATTTGAAAGCAAAGCTGTGAAGTTCCTGTTTTTCAGTAACTGCATGGGTTCAGGCCTCAATTTCACAGTCATATTATCTTAATTTACCCAGGAAATCTTAATTTCAGTATTTCTCTGGTGACCAAGTATGTGGATGGGCTGAATAGGCTTCTAAAGGTATTTAGGAACTTAGAACACAAGCCAGGAACCAGCAATGTTTCCTCTGACTGTGAAATGACAACTGAAGTACATATCTGCATCTTTAAGTGTCCAAATTCTTTTGAAAATCTGCCTAGTGGCACTTTAGGTCTTGGGCCAAAACCTTTACATTCTGATATAATCAGAAACAATGAAAGTGTTGTCTCTAAAGGCCCATAAGAAGCTTTGCCTTTTTTGTGGGGATTGTGACTTTCTTAGCTGTATCTTCTCTATCCTCTCACCACAGTTTTGCTTATTATGTCCCTCCTGGTTCCTGGACAGGTCTTCTGATGGTAAACATGGGTAGGTTTTCCATATGCTACTTGTCAACAGGGTTCCTGTAATACAGCATGGTGTCTTACAGTTCTTCTCTTACTCATGATCTTACTCTAATTCATGCACACCTCAAGAGATAGGGGTGAGGGAGTGGGGCAGAATCTTGAAATTTTGGCCTCAGACACTCCTGTTACATGCCATTTAATTTGCCTTGAGCCTCTGTACCCTTTCTGCAAAAAAAAAAAAAAGGATTGGTCAATTCCATGGAAGAATTAAATCTATGCACTTTAATAGTGCTTAGATACTATGTCAATAGTGTAAGTGGAAACATTTCTTATCACACACCATGCCATTAAAGTAACATGACTACATACATTTTTCCTTATTGTACTGTTTCTCGAGCCTATGAGAGATTCCATGACTCCCTGTCTGTTATCTTCTGTCACAGAGGACTGCATTGATTTTCACAGAAACCAGTGAAAATTTGTTTTATTAAAATTCCTAGTAAATACTTTCATCATTATATTTATAGCAGGATTTGACTCCCTATTAACTCCTAGAGCACGGCTGGAAAGCTTCAGTTAGAAGGAAATAGAGATACAAAGATATAAGAACAGTCTCTCAAAAATTCATTTCATTTTAGGATGGGATTTATCTGTTTCTATGAAGACACCAATAATGCCTTCCCTAACTGTGTTAGTTGCTCAAGTTGCTTTTAAAATCAATGGTGATCTCATCAATATAATTAGGGAAGTCCTTGATCAGCTCCAACATCACATTGTCCATAGAGATCTCTGTGGTTCAAGTATGCATCTTTACAAGGACTGGCATCTCCAAATTTTACTTTACTTTTGAAGGCTGCTGCTTCTATTTCAGACTTGAAGATAAACATTTTTTCCTGGAAGTTAGTCTACTTTTTCCTACAAAATTTCCTTGGCATATGCTCCTTGACTGTCGTGCTTACAGCAATGCTACCAATATTCTCTCTCAACTGATTATAAAGGGACTTTAAGATTATTAAGTTAGCTAAAAAGTTATGGATGTTTAAAGATAAACGAGATAATCTCATCTTCCGTCTCCCTGCAAAATCCCCGTGTCTAAAGTAAAAATATCATGTAAAACAGAGTTCTGTGCACAGGTGCCATGATCCTGTCCCTTCACAGAGGCCTTGAAAGCTTCTTGCATTCCTTTGTGACATCATGCTGTCCTCCAATGCCCATCTGTGCCACCCTGAGCTTTGTTTCATTTTTTGAAAAGGCATTTAAAGCAGACTGCAAAGTAGCCTTCTTACTTTTCCACTTTTACACAGCTGGGGTGTTCTATGTTTGATTCTCAGCCACTGGCAACTGAAAGAGTCCAAGGGAGAAGTTTCAGAAAAACATAAGTATTTCAAAGAACAATTTTTAAAAGAATTCTCCTGGAAAATTAATTATGTAATACAGTAAATGAAAGAAAATCTTGTAACAAAGATCTCATGAGGGAAAAACATGTAGCTGAATTTTACAAACAAAAAGAAAAAAGAATTAATAAAATTTTCATAAGTTTTAAAATGTGCAGTTGCACTAGCAGATGGAAAGGCTACTAGGCAAGACTAAATACTGCTCAAGCTTTAGATGTTCAATGACAAAGAAAAAGGAACCATTAGTACACATCTCAGCACAAACATGAGTTCGATGTCAGAAGGACACTGCAGGAGGTCAGAGCCCTCTTTTTTTACAGGTGATTACCAAAATAAAGATATTTGTATGGCAACTGGAAGTACGTAATTTGCCATTCTGTCTTTGGCCAGTGGAATCTAACTTTTAGCCTGGTATTTACATCCTGGATGTAAAGCGCAGACTGATCTTATTCTGTAGTTTATCCTAGCTGTGAAGGTGAGAAGTCTGTTGCTTATACAGTCCCTTGTCTACAACATTTCCCTTGAATCTTCCCTTTTGGGGAAGATAAATCAAGACTCTTTTGGGTCTAATCTAGACACCTTAAATTTACAATCCTAAACTCTCAAAGTCGTAACTTCCCAGGCATTTCCAGGTCTATTAGAAGGTCTGTAAGAGCCATGTTGTGACTAGCTTTGACAACTAGTCTCCTTGTTCAATCTGATGTGAAGACATTAGGCTGGCCAGAACCCAAGACTTATTCCCTCAGGTGGAAGTGAGAAGATGAGAGATGAGGTAGGGGGAATAAGGGATAATGTGCTGCCCCAGAAAACCCTCTCAGTTCCAGAGGAGCAGGGTGATAGCAGAGGTCTGTAAGCTGGCCTCCATCCATCCAAACGTAGAGGAGTTGATGGCCAGTGTACCAGCATCAAAGAATACCAGTCTCCTGATGAATGCAAAGCAATGCAATGCAATAACTGGCAATGTCGGATAAGACCTAGTACAGAGATCACACTGCTACATGCAGACAGGGATGACTCAGGTGCAGTGTACATGCTGAAGGATGTGCACTATAAGTAATCTTCAGAATCAGCACCATAGAAGCTTTTGGTACGTTCTGTGTGTCAGATTACAGTTATTATCTTGTGTTCAGCAGTTTTTTGCCTTCCTCCCATTGTTCCATATTTTCAGTCCTTACATTGTCTCAAAGACAGAGATTTGGAAAGAATTTCAGATGTTTAGTTGTATTTTTCAGTAACAAAATAAGATATTAAGCCAAAATCTGTGTTCATTGACAATAGTGGGATGGATCAAAGTTTTACATTAAAGAGACAATGCAACAACCTTTCTTTTTAAAATTAAATATTGTGCTATCAGGTACAATTTTAAATTCCCTTTTTCCCCCATAAATATTTTTTTCCTTTTTTCACATTAACAGCACTGTGTAAATATATCACATATTTTCCACATGAACATTTAAAGATACATTCATTATCAGAAAAAAAAAAAAAATTGCATTGTATTTGGAGAATTTATGACCTTACAAAATATTTATTCTCACAAAATGAAAAATGAGAGTACTTCTTTGAGAGTGCTACCCTCCTAGCAGCAGTATTATTTTGGATACTTCACTCAAAGATATCAGACAAATTCATATTCTTTGTTTAAAAGATGTAGTTCATTGCATGTGGCATCTTGTCATGAAAAGGATACAGAATATTGCATATTTGGTATCTAAAATGGCAGATTGGCATTGTGGTAAATGTGGGCTTGAAAGCAATAGCTTATTTGTAAAAATATGTAAAGATTTGTAAAGGTATTTTTAAAATACTGCAATGACTAATTCTGAAGTCTAAAAGTAGATATAAGAAATGAATAGAAATTAGTAGCCTTGAACTCTAGTGTATCTTTGGACATTTATTTTCTATATACGTCATTACTAAAAGGGGTATTTTGTTATTTCATTGAAAAATTTTATTTGTACTGGAAGATGAACGAGTCACAAATCTGGTTCACTAAGGCTAATTCTATACTAACACAGATACCGTATCTGACAGAACTTCATATCTACCATGTCTTATTTAGATCATAGCAGCCAGAGAAGCATAAGAAGACAATATTATTATATCAGATTGATATACAACTGTCTCAGCACCTTATTTTCTAGCCTACACTCAAGTTCCTTTAACACATTAGAGGACATGAGTGTTTCAGAGTTTTGAATTAACTGTTTTGAGAGCATCTCAGCGACCAGCATCTCAGCTGGTTATCCACCTGAATGAAGCTTTAAGTAATGCAATACCTGGAGTAAGTTAGAGTATCAACTACTGAGCCAAGACACCCTACTAATCAACTTTCCTTCCTCTGTTATGTTATTTTCCATCAGTGAAGCTCCCACACATTCTCACATATGCTAATAAATTCATCAGTCTTGATTGAAAGAGAGTTCATGTGCTACCAGCTCGTTCTGAAGAGTGCATCTGGTCTTCCTGCATTCATGTGGGCCTAAACCAAGCCTGCTCTTGCTATTTCAGATAATTATTTATATAGCAATGTAAATTTACTGGGAACATGACAAGCAGATGAAACATGTCCTTTGCCACAAAAAGCTTAAAACAATATATATGCATTCCCATTGGAAAGATAGTTATTAAAGAATTGCAAGAAACAGTACAATATGGAAACATCTTATTTTTTTAATGACAAATTTACAAAAGAACTGATATGATACTTGCTTAGGGATACATGACTGCTGCTTAGACCCTGTAGACTGCAAGGTTCTAGATCAAACTATACATTTAAATTGAAATAGCATCCTTCTTTCACAAAGTGCATTTTTTGACAACTTAAGCTTGACTGGAGTCAGCACTCCTAAAAGCTCAGAAGAGACTTAGTTTTTCAACTAGCAAGAAATTAGCAGTAATCATGAAACAGCAAGAAAGATTCTATTATAATGCAGGCATATCTTTCCTTTTAATTTTTTTTCCTGATTGAAGACACTTACAGAAATTCTGAGCATCTTGAAACTGAAAACATTTGTTGCAGAAAGCATCATCAACCTATTCAGGAACACTTTGGTAGTGAAACTCTGAAACAGTTGCTAGTAAGAGAGTGAATATTACGTTCTACTGAGAGAGAAAGTGAAAGATCAAGAGATTTGTATAATTAGGAATTTGCTCACAACTATCAACTTAGGTCTCAAAGGAGTTCTTGTTGCTGAAGAAAACTGGACAGGTCCTTGGTTTCCTTCCTACCCTCCAGGAACTCATCATATTGTGAGTTACTTGCCTGAATTATTTGGGTGATTACCTTTAGAATTAATCAACAGAAAAAGTGAAAGATAAAACCACAGAGTTCCTTTACAGTAATGTCCTGGTTGCCATTTTTTCTGGCTATAACCTTTTCATTTTCTTTTTCATCCTTTCTCAAAAATTCAAAGTAAATATAATTCCAAGTAAAATTCATATTTTCATGGATGGAGACAATGGCATTATGATGCTTTCTGATACCTAGTACTAGTTTCTAAGGCTGTAACTCTCAGAAATATTGCACTTTCTTGTACAGCAAACACAAAAGAATACACTTCTTATTCTCCTGTATGCCCAAACTTCATTCCCCATGTAAGCAAAATTATGATTGGATGACGAAGTGAGTTGAGACTGCTGTTTGGCAACATAAAGAGATGAGGAATAAACACAACCTGATCTTTTCCCATCCCCCAACATCTAGCTACTGATGAATGTATGCATGAATATGCAGGAAAAGAGTGTCCTGCTGTTATTAGACACCAAAGCTGATTTACCCCATATGCAAAGGCAGACCCAGGAAATGAATTATGATTATCAAAAATGCAGTTGTTACCTTTGATGTCCCTTTGGAAACTCTCAGTTCTCATTGTCTCCAGTAATTGCAGAAAATAGATTTTTTTTCCCCCCACATAAACTATTTGTTTATTCATTATCATTTCCATGAACTGAACAATAACAACAAAACACGATTCTCTAAAAATGATCTGGTAAAGTTCTGCGTCAAGACCAGGAAGCTTGTTATGCCACCATCAGTTAGTGGGCTTGTGGAAAAGGCTTACTTTGTAAGGAGCAATTTGATCCCCAGTCCTGGTGACAGCCAGACCAGTGTCTTTGTTAGGCTGAGACTAAGGGCATAGATTGCTCCTTAAATCTCCTCAGAAGAAACTTACTAGGTTTTATCTTTTTTTTCTTTAATAATTTTTGTACCTGTTCCTAAAAGATTTATGAGCCATTTTTCTCCACAGGAATTCAGATTTCCCTGAAATTTTGGTCTCTAGTGGAAGATACAGTGATAGAATGTAAAATGCAAAGCAGAAAAAGCAGAGGACACCTGAATAACTTCAGTATTGGAGAGCAGCCACGGCCTGCCTGCCCTGGTACTGGTAGCGCTGCCTTGCAAATTCTGTGGTGAGTGTGCAGAAATTTAATCTTTCCCGAACAGAATTTATTAGGATTATAAACCATTTATCTGTTTCATGTATTAGAAATTCTCATGCAATATGCAAAAAGGAGAAGAAAAAAAGAAGCTGAAACCGGAGAAATACATTTATGTGTGGTTCAGAGGATTTTAATACTGATTAACTTAGACTACGGATAGCTTGAAGTGATGCAAAAACTAGGAAACAAAGTTACCCAATATTTCAAAACTGTCCATAAGTATCCAGGGATCTTCAGGGTTATAAAAATTCATTTATGAAGGTAAAAGAAAAATATATAAATAAATGTGAAGGGGGGGTAGTGATGAAAGCATACAGACTTTATATTTTCTATATATTTGTGATGCACTGAATTTCACTTAGAATTAAAGATTTATACAACAAGTCCTGAAGCAGCAATAAAATAATTATCTAAATGTAATTTCTGTCTTCGTGACATGGGTTTTCTTTAAATATGTATGTTCTTTTGAGTGTTCAGCATAACGTATACTTACCTATAGAGTCATTCCACTTTTTTTCCCAGATGGTCTACTGACAGTTGTTAGGTGGTTTGTTTGGTTTGTTTAGGGAAAGAAACCACCTAAGAATAGAAGCCAACACACAAATTCTTCAGAACTCCTTGGCAAAAATGAGCAATGATGGTTTTTAAAATACAAATAATGTATGCAAATCTCCAGGGCCCTGAGGACATTGACAGCCTTAACCAGTCCCAGAGCTCCCTAACACTCATAAAAAGGAAGTATTATCTATTTAGTGGAGCTATACGTTTAAATGTGCTTTTAAATTTTACTAACAACAAAAAAATAAATTTGCATGTTCTTCAATTTTTCCTTGAAGTAGCTGTGAGCTTCTCAACTGCACTTCAGGAATGGATGAAAAATGAAATCTTATCCAATAAAGAAATCACTTTGGTTAAAACTATTAAATAAAGATTTTTTGGAATAAGTTGATTGCTTGCTAGTCTGCAGTGTTCATATGTAAAGTCTCTAAAGATGATCATGTACTGCAAGTGTTATCTCTTAATGTGGATACAGTAACAAGGTAAGAGTCCACAGTTTAAATTATATCAAAAAAATAATTGAATTCATTAAAGCCAAGAGTTCACTCCTATGCTATATGTATTAAAGTGGAAAAAACCTCCAGATATTAAAATACCAGTGTTTGGTGCACGCCTCGATGCAGATGTAGTCTTATTATAGTTGTTTTTCGCAGAAACAGTTTGACACTCCTTCTCTAACTATTTCTAATTTCTGTGTAGAGATGGACAAAAACAGTCTCCTCAACTGATATATTTGGCAAGAAGAATTCAACTGATACTCAGATTAATTCTTATGAATGATCAGTACAGAGATATATCAGTCTACAGAAACCTTCCCAACTGCTACTGTTTTAAGTGCTTTGTATTTGCTGTGTGCACTGTTCATGGTATATGACAGGTCAGCTCTGCAGTAATGGCCAAGCCGTGACCATGGCAAAGACACACAGGGGTTGCTTTAAATCTCTCCTGAATAAGCTTATCTTTCTTCATCAGCTGTACAGAGAGCCCAGGTTCTCAATTTAAGCAGACAAATTCTATGTTTAAAATAAACCAGTGCTAAAATTTCTGACAGTGCATTTTTTTCTGAAAATAAATACCCAGCATTTTTCTTACATAAAATTAATCTTTATGCCTAGGCATAACACTCAGCCTATACAATGTGTATCCTTCACCTCCTCCTTATTTCACAGTCTTAAATAAGGCTTAAATATTGCATAACTCTTCCCTTTAACTCTCTGAATTATGAAGAATTTCATGTTACGTGAACACAGAGTAGGAAAAAGAATGCAAAGAAAGACATTTCATATTTCACAAGTGTTCAGTATTTGTTTTTATTTTGCACTAAAACAAAGTTTAATGATCTTAGTGTTTTTGTAACATGTATCTATGTTAAAATGTCACATGCACAATACAAATGTCAGGCTTTAAAGTTTCTTCTCAGTTGGGTCACAGATAATCAAACAAGCCATTTCCACCTAAAAGCCTTCTAGAATTCAACAGATTTCCCCAATTTTTCAAATTCAACAAATTAGCATATTTCTACTGTATTTTATTAGAAATTTTTCAGTCAAGTTCATATGTAAGTATTAGTGAAGTATATTGTCAGATCATGTTCAAACAAATGCTAGAGAACTTTAATTTTCATTATTCTCTTATCTCTACTCAAGAGATATTGATTACCACCAGTTCAATGTCAAGGTCCTAAAAATAGAAAGCAGTATTTAATAAAGAGTTGAAGGGACATCATTTCTATCCTGGATTACCCCACAAGTCTCTGTTGCACAGTAGGTGAGTGAAAAGGTCAGGAGGAAACTTGTATCATCACTTTTCCCTTATGAGGACAGCCTATGGCTTTCTAAGTTTACATGGTCTGAAAGGCTAGAAAGATTTGATATAGACTGGGTACAAATTAATGTTTCAAAATGCAGAAAGTATCTGCAGCTATTCCATTATAAGGTGTGGCTTGACCCCAAGTACTGGATTTAGCCTCCCATCCATCACAGACTAATTATGTTTCCAGAAACAAAAAAGGATAATAATTCAATGTGATGTGCAAGGAAGTGACCATATAACTGCCATTAACCTATGCATCACACTAAGTAATTGTCCTAAAGTATTGCTACTAATCCTGGATTTAAAGTTTTGCTCACCAATTTCAATAAAATGTGCCAAAGGAAAATATTTTGGCCTCCTAAAAATGAATATTTGTACTCACATCACAAGCATCATATAATATGAAGGCTACTATATAACACAGCCATTGATCAGACTGAGTAAATGGGGGAAAATGCCAGCATTTATGCAACAGAAATTCGTTGTCACAGCTTCACTTAAATTCCCAGGGGATTCACGCTCTGTTGTGTAATTTATGCCATAAGAAATACTTATTAGACAGGTTTACTCCATTACTGGTGCTGTACTATTAAATTCTTACATGCCTTAATATGGCAATGTATTGAGCATAATTTTATGAGAGAAATTAAAGAATAGGTAATCAAACCCAAGGTTTAAAAAAACTATTGAAGAGAATATGTCACATCTTCACTGAACACCATAAAGCAAAGGAAATGCCCCTGAAATAGCTCAGGGATCTTTGGATCACACTCTTCAGTATGCTGTCAGTATGTCCTGTGCTAGCAGAGGTTCAATATCTTAACCTAAAGAGCTCTCCAGTAAAAGTTATTTACATTAACTACTTTTCAGCATGCCTTTCCTGAACTATATGACACAGCAAAGAGAGGATGGAAGAAATTCACGGGTCTCTTGGGGGAGGCATTGAGACTCCCTGACCACAGTCTTGACAGGTGTGCATAGGCCTTTTGTTGCCTAGGATCATCATTTCAGTTCTTATTCTTAAGGACTCTCCTTTTAAAGATAACGCTTATTAATTTTCCATGCTTCTAAAAGAAAACAAAACCCAAACATTTTCTGTTCACTGGCTTCCTGGCAGCAACTAAAAGAGTTGGCAGGGGTTTCCCTGTGAGTGCACATAGGACCAAGACATAATCCTGTCTTTGACAATGTACTAATGAGTGATAAATTCTTTCAGAAGAAGGGAGAATGGATGTATTAATAATCTTTAAGCTCTGTTACTGAAAACAGTAGCTGTCTGTTCCTAATTATGCAAGTAAGACACATGCTACATCAGAAAAGTCTTTTCCCCAAATCCCTAAGTCAGTTGTTTGCCATGTGCAGAGCAGGATGAATACTGCAGGCAATACTTGCTACAATGGATATATATTTTTGAAACATCCGTTCTGAATTCAGTTTTATTGATGTTCACAACTCCTTTCATTTGCTTCACAGTAACACTCAAATCAAGATTTTTTTTTTTGTTTGTGAAAATACTCATGTGACCACCTTGAGTAATAAAAATCCTGCAAGCTTGAAAAAAATGGCAAGTAATGAACATGCTACACTGTTTGCAAACACCTCATTTGATGAAGAAAATAATGAATATATCATGTTCAAATCCACATCTGCTCATGGACACTTTATAAATTTAAATAGGCTATACTTGCTTACTGAATAGGTCACTAAATGTCCTCATATAGGCTACAGTACAGCTACATAAGAAGGAGAGAGCAGAGGAAATGATGCCATACATCACTTAGTGGAGAATCTGCTGCTGATTAAGAGCCATTGGAACCTTTAAGGAGGAAAAAATCTCCAGCAAGGCTCATTAGCTCAGACATAGTGTTATGCTAACAGCTGGCACACAGCTGGCTAACTCTTGCATGAGTAGAACAGATGTACGTCTATCTACAAAATGGCGCAGTAACATAACAACTATACTGGAAATTAAAAAAAAAAACATTGAAGGAAGTAGAAGTCCAGTTCTGGATGGAAAAGCTCATTCTGAGTTCCCTACTGGAGTAGAACCAAACTCCTATTAATTTGGCAGGCTGTGGCTCACAATGGTCAGGTTGAGATGTTCCAGAGGAAGACAGAAGTATTGCATAACTGCAACTGTAGCAGAAAATCATCCCAACAAAACTGCTAAGGATATCATTGTGTCTTGAAGTTCACTGATCCTCAAAAATGTGTTGACAGAGACCATTATCAATGTTTTGTAATCTTTTCTTCATTATATGAATATTCAAGTCTTTCTGGAATTTTGCTTAGTCATTGGCCTCAGTAGCAACCTGTAAAAATACATTTTGTAATTTAATTATATACTATGTGAAAAAGAATTTTCCCACACAGACTTGAATCAGCTTCTTTTCAGTTTCACAGAATATCTTTCTCATTACACATGACAAGAAACAGTAACTTCCAACCTATTCTGTAGGTTTGAGGTTTGTTGGCAAGGGTGGCTTTTTGCTTATGTGTTTAAGTGTTCACTCATATGACTCTTCTTCATAAAAGAAACTTTAGTGTTTTCAGGTTTTGATGAGAGATCTTATGGTGTCCCAAAATTGTCACTGATTCTCCTATTCCTGAATCTGTCTTGAAATTCAACAAGATTGACAAACACTTCAGCCAACCTCTTAGATGAGGATTATATAGTAATATAATATTGGTATTAACTTTATTTGCCAGTATTGCTCTCCCTTAAATCCTCTTTCCATCCCCCCAGAATTGCTAGCTTTTCTGAACAGTGGATTCAGAAGGTAACTTCAGCTATATATTCATAATTGTTCTCAAGTTTGTCCTCTAAGTTGATAATTAACTATTCATCAATAAAGGAGAAAATTAACACAGCTCTGTGTTATACACAGTTGATGTGCTTAATGTGGTTATATCCTGTATTATGTCTATATTTGAATTTCAAAATGTTTTAACAACAGATCTGTGTATATTGAAAAGAATGAAAAGTTCAGATGTTATTCAGAAGTACCTATTGCATCTACAGGGAGACTTGTGGACTGAGATGAATGTTCAGCAAAGCAGATTACATAGAAGTTACCATAGAAAACAACTCATTAAAATCCCCAAATACTTCACATCTGTACAAAATAGTAAACAGACAAAATTAAACATGGAAAAGAACAGCAGTACAACTCAGGGAAAAAAGGCATTATTAATAAAAGGTGAACATTTTTAGTGATTCAGTCAACAGGAAAAAAACCTAACCTGTCTTGAAGGATTATTACTCATATAATAGGACAGGTCTATGGCGATTACAAGGAATTTTTCAAAACAAGGCTTTTCCAAAATGTAGGGGGGAACTTAACAAGGTACCTGTAAAAATTGTTATCTTCTTTAATTGAACTGTATGAGAAAAAAATTGTCATTTGGGGCAAAATGCAATGATAACCTGCTGGTTTTTATTCCTGATATGAAAGTGATTATCACTTTGTGGAGACCTGAACCTTACTTTTCTCCATCCAGCGACACATCTCTTATAAATCAAGAGAACCACATAAACAGATGGGATTTTACATTGCCTTCCTTTGTTCTAGGTCATGTCACACTGAAGTCCATTTACTTCCATGGGTTTGGATCATGCTTTTCCCAGGCCTTTTTCATCCCAGTCTTCCTTTCCAAAATGCAGCCTTGTATAGTCTGAACAGGTGCTCTGTGTTTTCTGCATCCTGAATAGCAAGTGTTTACTTCCAAACCTCAAGTGTTACAAAGCCAGGCAGCTCAGTTCTGGGAGTGGCATTTCTTTTTAACACCCCAAGAATCAGGATGCCAAAGGTTTTATATTCTGAACAGAGTAATTCACTCTATAAAGGAATGAATCATTGCCCTGGCTTTTCAATACTTTTCATAAAATTTATGCTTGTTTTTGACAAACATGTTTTATGGACAACTGTAGAATGTCTATGGGTACCAGCTACAGAGTTTGCAACAGCAAAGAATTAAGTCACTGCTACCCCTGGAGTGCTAATGAGGTAAAAATGTGCTGAATGTTCATACTTTTGTTGAAATACTCATATTATGCTTGCTACAGGTGCACAATACTAATTTGCTTTTTGGGCAAACTGTGCTCAATTTGCATAATTTTAACATCCTGAAACCTGCAAACATCAGGAAAATCTGTGCATTTCTCTGCCTGGAGCTTAAGTCATTGAATACCTAAAAATCAATAAAAGCTCTCAGAACCAGAAGGGAAGCCCTACTGGAGTCCTGCGTTAGCTAAATTGTAGGATTAAAGCCTTGAGGTACACCAGCCCAGGTCTTCTGTCTATAACCAACATAACCATGGTAATTTCACTGTCTGCAGGACCAGAACTCTTTTTTCTGACCCAGCAATACTTTAAAACTGTCAATTACTAATGATCCATCCACTTGGAAGACACTGCCATAAGATTATCCAATAAATACAGAACTCAAGCTAAATAATACCTTGAAGGCAGGTTGTGAAGTAATTTGTAGTTCCAATCTGCTTTAACAACAATTGAACATGGTCTAGCCTATACATCTCTAAAATAAAAGTGTGATATTTTTATTACTTCATCTTTTTATCATTTGTCAAGTTAAATGCTTCTATGTATGTTGAAATAACTTGAAATTATCAGTAGGTGAAGACGTCTTTCCAATGGTCACTACAGCCGAACAAGTTTGTTGCTGAGAGGATGCATAAAGAATGCAACATAAAATAGTACAGATAAAATATGAATATACATCACAGAAACAGCACATCATATCCATGATAATAGGGGAATATTAGCAGAGAGTAGCTACTAATTAGTACTCACAGTTCAATCTAGGTCTTTAAAACCTTTTTCATATTATTGTGAGTTGTTCAATTTGGGGTTATCTGGCTACAGAATGATAAAATGTTGCCTTACAATGCATCCAGCAAAACAAGAATTTATCAAATACATGAGAGAGAACTTGAGTTTGTTGTTAAAAATATGCAGTATCTTGACCTTTTCTCTTGCCACTGTACAAGTCTCTGTGAAATCTCTGGTTTTCCTACTGCTTTGGTAGCTATGGCATTTTTGCACAAATGTACAGCTAAATCAAAAGCAGTAGTCAGCAAAGGCCACAGTCAGAAAATGGCTGGAAAGAATCACAGAGAAAGAGCAAGAGTTAAAAATATATCTATCTAATCTATTGAACACATCAGAGGAAGGCAAACAGTTGAAACAGCAACAGGAAAAACAGAGTACGGATCAAAGATGACATGAAGTAAATGCTAATTTGACAGTATTAAAAACACAAATTCAATTTTCACCCTGATATCAGAGATGTGTATTTCTTAGAAAGAGGCACAAACCTTCCAGATCCTACAGAAAAGTTTGAATATTCATACTGGGTAGAAGGAGTAGTTTCCTAGGCTGAGAGGACAGGCTGTCCTGGATTCTGGCATTTTGGGGCATTTGCAAGTGACAGTAGAAAGAACTATGGAGCTAGTGACAAAATGTTTGAATGCTGTTAAGAATTTGTTTGTGGCAAATGTATTAACATGTTCAACGCTGAATGCCTAGAAGGTCAGACCAGAAACATCATCAACATTGTGTAAGAAAAGCAATATATAGCATTGCCTAGTGTGAATCTTAAAGTGAGTAGNNNGGAAATAATATTGTTATAAAATCTATTGTGACTTTTCCCTTCCAATAGGGCCACAAGAACAACATTAATTTATAGGAGTGGAAAGTTTACCCTTTCAATCAAATTTGTCCTGGAAGCACCAAAGGATCAGCCACGAAATATCCTCCTGTGACGCAGGCACGTGTGTCAACCAGACACGGGAGAAGATGACTGTCAGCAACCACAGACAGTTCTCCCAATAGCTCCAATCTACTTTCATAGTATTTCTGACCTTGCCATGATCCTAATGCAACTAAATACAAATATTTTTGGTTTTGACCAAAGTTTGCCTCTTTCTCCACTACACATCCTGAGCAGTCGTCTTGGTATCTTCTTTGTTCCTTAGGGCTAGTGTAAACTGACAAAATGCCCAAGTATTTATAATTTGTCCTACACTTCAAGACTTCTTTTTCAACCCCAAACAAAATGCTCTATCACCAAGCAATTTTGATTTGTTTCCTTGTACCTACTTGCCTTTTTGTTTGTGTTTTTTTGCTTATCACACTTCTTTTGTCCTCTTCTTTATTTCCAACAACTCTTGCATATTTTAATTTTGGTTGTTTACTTTTTTCATACTATTCCATGCATGGTGGACTTCACGCTCAACCTGTCTCCTTTGCTGCCTTCCAACCCACCTTTCATTTGGGCCCTTGTCTTATTCCTACTGGCCTCCTTTTGTACTTTCTTTTGTACTGTGTTACGAACACCTGAACTATTAAGAAGCAATGATAACACTAACGACTCTCAAAACAGAATGTGGGAACTAAACAAAAATAAACTGGATCAAGCTTTTAAACTAATAGTAATTAATACTGCAGTTTCTGGAAAAGGCAATTCAGAGCGGCCCTGAAGTGTAAAAATACTAGCCATCTGGCACATTGCAGTATTCTTTTAGTGAATCTCTTCAGCTGGTGCATCACTTATGGTTTAAATACTGATGATCTCAACTACCTATCTGCAGCTTCATACCACAAATATTCCTCTGCTTTGATGCCTTAGTAATTCTCACCAACATTAACAATTAGAGCAATTTTTAAATCAGAATATATCTTCTGATTACTAGGAAATTATACCCTTATGAAAAGTAATATATTTTTAGTATACTCGGCACATTTTTATAACAGCTAAGTATCTGTAGAATACTTGAATTATAGCAAGTATACTCATTTTTCATAAGTGTAGAGTGACACATTATAAAACAAATTATTATAATCAGAGATTTTCTTAAAGCTATCAAAGGGCTTGATTCAAAATGGGACAGGTTCTTCCTAGTACCCTCAGCCCACATTAGCGGTTAGTGGGAGCTGAGGGCACTCAGCACCTTCGAGGGAAGTTCCCACATAAGACCCAAACCTGCAGCTGTGCAAGATGCAATTTCTTTTGATTGCTTTGACTAATTTGCATACTACATCTATGATTTGGGCACACTGATAGATTACACTAAAATATCCTGTTGTTATTCCAGCCTTACAGACTTGCTGTACATTGTTTTTTCAATTTGTGAGGTCTTCGGAAGAGAGTTTTTTAATTCAGAGCCACACACTATGGTGACTACCCAAAAGCTCCCCCAACACATAGGGGTCCTGAACACACTGATATATCTAGGCAGGTCTGTGATCCAGGCAAAGAGGATGAGCCAGGTGATGACTGATGGTGACGATGAATAGATTTCATGGAAATTTACACAAATGACACACAAATGGCATTCATATAAATTCCATATAAATTACATCAATTACATATGAGTAGGAATTTAGTGATATTTTAAAAGCAATTATGAGAAATTATATAAGAAACATTCATAAAAGACTGCTGAATATTAAGAGTTTTGAAAGAAATATTAGGCAAAATATTTTAGGGTTTAAAACAATCTCTCTTAGGGATTGCAACAAAATATTAATCCCACATCTGTTTAGAGTGAGATTTCTTACACATATGTTTCAAGCAAGTGATTCCACAGACAGTTCTGGGATGACCCGGGCTTCCTAGTTCTTTTGGTGACTGTTGTCCACTCAATAGCAACATACAAGTTTCTTGGTTCTCTTCAATTCTTCTTATGTAAAGGACTGGCTATACTTTGCTGCTTAAAAACTGTTTCAAGACATTAAAAAGCAAACATTTGAACTAAAGAAGACTTAGCTATTTTAAATGTATTTGGTTCCTTATATTTTTGCAATCAAAGGCACTTAGTTGCACAGTATTTACATGTATTATTCTTAAACTCAAATCTGCAAGGGTGGCCTTGAGATGTATCTGCTGCGTGCATAAATATTTGATACATTATGTCATGTTGCCAGATAAAGATTCACAGAAAATAACTTTTTTGAGATATGAACATAGGGTTTTCCTTTGAAATTAGTAAGATTATTAATATGAAAGTTACTCTTACAATTTAAAAAAATCATAGTATTGATGTTGATATGAATCCTACCAAACTGTTCTACAAAGAAAATTCTACAAAAACCTTCTTATTGAGTTAATACCAAACCAAATGTGCTTTGGAAGCCAGTTGATTGAACAGTTCTGTGTTTCACCATTCTTTGCCCCTTTGATTGATACTGGCTGTCAAATCCATGCATACGTACTAAGAAGGATATTTTGCACCACTTCGATTTTCTTCATGGAGCTTCAGTGAGAAAACCATTGCTACTTGTGTCATATTATAATCAATTCCAAAACCCACTGAAGACTCATCAACAAAGCTAGCTGATAAGTGAGTTTCTGTACATCTCAAAAGAGATAATAGGGGGTCTTTCATTATATCTTTCTCCTGGCAATGCATACTGCTGTGCCCATCAGCCAAGCTTTGTGCACAAGAGCTAGAACTGGTATGTGTGAAAGTATACTGTATCTTTGACTCAGAGCTGTAAAACTGTAAGTTTTTGTCATTAATGATGTCTTTTTAAATGCACTTTAAGGGTTTTTGAGGCCTTAGTAGCTCCTGTATTCTTCATACTGTGTTTTCCTTTATGATGATTATGCTGTAGGAACGCTATTATCCTCATATGCATCAAGTTTTCCTCTCATTTAATGAAAAATCCCACAGGTTGGACAGGCAACTCCTAATAAGTAATAAAAATTTTAATGCAATGTCTCACACATGTTTCATATATTCATATATTCATGCTTTGAACTATTAAACAGGTCTGTTTTCCTTTAATGCTTTAAGCAATTCCCTGCAATGAAGCTACGAAGACCAAAAAAAATGGTATCTACATTTAATCTCTGAATCATCCCAAGAATTTGATCATGGGGATCCAATGAGGATCTTCAGCAAGATGTTACTTATTACTGTTAAATTCTCTTGAACATGTTTCATGTTAAGTTCTCAATATTACAGTCACTAAAAGGAGGCAGTTTTGTCCAAAGGAAAACATGTGTAAGCCTTGAAATGGTTTGTGGTCAGCTGAGATTTTGAATTTAGCAAGAGTCCACAAATACCTTCTGATCCTCAGATATGCTTATGCGTTTTCTGATCATGTTCACTTTCTTTGGACAAAAGTACTTTGGGAGCCCAAAAGCTACCTATAACTATATGAGTCTCCAATCTTCTCTTCATGACTAGAATATCATATCACTAAACAGCTGATACCTTCCGAAATAGCAGAAGACTTGGAAATGTAATGAAATCTCTCTACTGGGTATAAGGTCAATAAATATTTTAAGTCCTCAGAAGTATGTTCCTGTATTATTTATCCATTCAGAATTGTTTTTAAGCAAGTTTTTAACACTGTAATCCTCCAACATTAGGTATAAGCTAGCCCCAAAAATGCATTATCTAGAGAAATTATCAAATAGTACTGATGTCAGTACTGTGATGATTTGCTGCAATTCATTTCGTTGAACCATACAGTTTTGTCTCTCCCTTTTACTTCATGTTCTTAATATACTTCAAAATTTTCTTCAATTAGTTTTAATTGAGCAATTGAGGACCTATATAACATGCTGTCTTTCTTCCAAGACAGGTATCTTTTAATTTCTTCTTGTTTGAGCTTTACACATACTTTCTTCACCCATAGCTGATATTGCCCAGTAATATGGCAATTATCTTTCTTCCTCCACATTTCTTTAAACCTCACTGGCTATATGCAGATATAGACAACTGCATACCACTCTGTTAGTTCTGCTGTACATCCATGCCATCCTGTCTGTTCTTCACTCTGGAACAAGTTCAAAAGGTATTACTGAATTCTTAAAGAAAAAAAGAGTTACTGGCTGTCCTCTAAAAAACCTTGTATTCAAACACACAAATGGTCAGCTTTCTAGTGGGTCTGAAGCTCTTCTCAAAGATTTGGTTTGGTATAGAAGGATTACTGCTGGTAGCTCTGAAGAAGAGAAAGATGTCAGGCATATGTAGAGTGATTATAACCAGAAAAGAGCTTTGATGTACCCCAAAATTCTAACCGCCCCATTATTGAACATTATCCTGGACTACTTCAGCAAAGAAAGAGGCTTTCTCTCTTTCCAGTCTTTAAAACAATTGCTGCTGTGTCTGGCTGAGAAATAACTTTCTCCCTTCTCATGCATTCCTCATATCTGGCCAGATAACCCATGTTCTCTGGAAGAACCTTCAGTTTGATTTTAATTGTAGGGCTTTTCTTCTCAGCAGAATTATTATTTTTTCTACAATTCCTTGACCGGTTACTTCCTTTTTTTATTAGCTCCAACAGCCATGCCAGTTGTATGTGTGTGCCTCAGAGACAGCTCCAGTATTCACTGCATTTTGCCAACAAATCTCTTATTTAAAATTACAACTCTCAGACAATTTCATATATATACTTTTCTGGGACTCAAAGGTACTTTGTTCTGACAATATACATGCCTCCAAAAGGTCTCAGACTTGCAAGCTGGATAATATACTGCATTCCCTCTGATAGAAAATATGATTGGTTTGTTTCCGAGAATATCATTGCTGCTTTTACCTCTATAGTTTTCAAAATCTAGAAATATTTTGCTATAATACAGAATATTAATCTATGCAGAAGAAAGTCAGGCTTCTGTAAGGCCATGTGCTTCTTACAAGACATTCCACACATCTGTCAAGCTGAAAGATCTACAAAGAAAGATGATTTGTAAATCATGTTTCTTTTTCTGTGTGTCTTTCCTCTTTTTTGTATTTGTGCTGCTTCAGAATGAATCAACTATGACACCATATGCTGAAACAATTGCCGAGAATGACAGAAGTAATACATTCTTGTAAAACTCAACCAAAACCCACCATTAAATTAAGGAAATTGTATTCTCCCTAAATCTCCTTGTATCTTCCTGGCTTACTTAATGCCTCACTGCTTTATTTCTATGTAGGCTCTTCCCAGCCCTTCTCTCACTATGGAAGGCTTCTTACTACAGATTCAGAGAAACATGAACATCCTCTGGCCACTGATGAGTAACTAACTGAGTTGTCCCTTAGTTTGAACGTGGAGAAATCCTCCAGCACCTCCACCATACCAGCACATCCAGGGTTTTCTGGGCTTTGGCTTTGATACTCCCCATCAAAGAGCATAAGAAGCTTTGTGTGTTCACCGTGAGCATAATAAAAAAAAGGTCACAGTAAGAAAATACTATTTTTTACATTATATATATACACATGGTAAATAGTAACATATCAGGTTATAGTTTTGCTCCTTTAAATATGTGCATCACTTATCATATTGCAGTCTACAATTCATACGCTTTTCGTAGCAGAAGAGATATTTTCTCTGTGCTCTGTTTGCATGGGTCAAGTTACTAGAATTGTCAAGAGAAATTCTCACTCTTTGAAAATAACAGGATATGGATATCAACTGCCTGAACAAAAGGGATGTCTGATTATGTTGTAAGTACTGAAGATATGATGTGTATCTAGCAGGCTTTTATTCTCATTACTTAACATGTTGCTTGGTTACCTCATCAAACTTTTCATCCTGAGGAAGCCTCTTTCATTAAAAAAAATCATAAGGCTAACTCCTTTGGAACCACAGTGTGAGAATGTATTGTTCCTTTTTATGCTTATTTCTGAAATTTCAGTTCAAAACTAAGTTGCTACCTTCACACTCTGTACTACAAAAAGTATGGTTGCACAGACCATACTCAAAAAGTTTTGGGATGCCTATATGGAGTGCTCTTGTGACTCTTAGAGTGACAAACATTACTATTTTTAAAAATTGCCAGGACCTTGGCTAAGGCTACATACAAATCACTTACAATCAGTAATCACCTTTCTGTAGGCCACCAAGTATATAAAGTTGGAAGGCCAATCGATAGACAAAACTGAGTATGCTTGACACAGTGCAATACTTTCTGTGCAGCTACAACCAGTGATCTTCAGACATCTTCCTCTTCTTTAATAGTTTGCAACCATTTTGAGGCAACATACAGTCAGACAGGTTTAACACTACACCAGAAAGCGGCCAGGCTTTCACAAACACTTCTGTGGTTGTAGATCCAGTCCTCTGGTCACAAGTCTATACTTCAATTTGCCCACAGGAAGCACAGAATCCAGCAAGCTTCGGTTCTGGGGGAAAAAAAATCATAGAATAATCATAGAATGGTTTAGTTTGGAAGGTACCTCAAAGATCATCTAGTTCCAAGCCCCCTGCCATGGCAGGGACACCTTCCACCAGAGCAGGTTGCTCAAGGGCCCATCCAACCTGGCCTTGAACACCTCCAGGGTGCTCCAAGGAGCGTCCACACCCCCCTGGGCAACCTGTGCCCATGTCTCACCACCCTCACCATAAAGAATTTCCTTCAAATTCCTAATCTAAATCTACCCTCTTCCAGTTTGAACCCACTACTCCTGGTCCTATCGCTCCAGGCCTTCGTGAAAAGTCCCTCCCCATCTTTCTTGTTGGCCCCCTTCAGCTACTGGAAGGCCGCAATGAGGTCTCCCCGGAGCCTCCTCTTCTCCGACAACATCAACAACAAAAATAAACCACAATTTAAAAAAAAAAAAACAACACCACCACCAACAAAACAAACCCCAGGCAAAGAACGGGCAGTTTTAGCAGGGGAGCCTGCAGAGCTGCCTTCCAGCCCTCGCTCTGTTCCACCGCCCCGACCCCCGCAGAAGCGCCCGCCCCCTCGGCCGCCCGACGGCAGCAGCGAGCAGACACCGCGCCGAGGCCACCCCCGCCGGGTCCCCCGGGGCCCAGCACCGCCCTCGGCGGCTCCCCTCCATCCCGGTCCCTGCAAGACGCGGGCCGCCCGGCGGGGAG